>CABHPP010126492.1:0-31900 GCA_902168425.1 Peromyscus attwateri | reverse complement strand
TCCAAAGAGCAAGCGCCTACTGCCTCTCATTGGCCCGCAGGTCTAACTCTGAACCAGCCACTGGCCGGAGGATGGCTGACACGTTCCTCGTTCCTCGTTCTCATGACAGGAGTTGCATCAGCCTCCTCCCCTCCTGGAGCTTGTTAAACACGCAAATCCTCCAGCCTCGACTCAAGCCAGATCAGAAACCCAGGAGGTGGCCCAGCAGAATTCTGGAGGTGCTCCTGTGGGAAACTCCCACCTTGCGAAGGACTATTGCTTCCTTGTTTTTAATTTTTTAATAATTTATTTAGGGTAGTGGTTGGGGGAGGGTTACATGTAGAGGTCAGAGGCCAACCTGTGGGAGTACGTTCTCACAGTCCACCAGGTGGGTCCTGGGGATCGAACTCAGGTCCTCATGCTTGACAGCAAGCGCCTTTAACCACTGAGCAATCTCTCCAGCCTTTGTTTATTTTGCTCATTTGTCTTTTTTGTTTTGTTTGAGGCAGAGTCTCAGTACGTAGCCCAGGCTGTCCAAGCAACTTGTGATAGCCCAGGTGTTGGAATGGCAGGTGTGTGTTATCATACCTGGTGATGACATTTCATCTGACAGCCGTCTTTGATGGCAGGTGTGATTAGACTCCACTTTGAGTAATAAGGAGATGGGTTCAGGGAAGCCAAGGCTGCCTAGCTATGCATGCAGGGCTGGGTTTCATTCTCATACCACCAGACATCCAGCCTCTCTCCGTGAGCCAGTGGGATCACGGCTGCAATGGGGATTATTTCCTCGAGAAAACTGAAAAGCAACTAAAAGTTACTCCAGCAAGATGGCTCAGAGGATAAAGGTGCTTGTTGCCAAGCCTGGTGACCTGGATTTGATCCCTAGGACCCACGTGGTGGAAAGAGAAACCATTTGTGTATGCAAGAGCTCCCACCACCCCCGTGTGACACTAAATAAAGGCAAAAAAAATTTTTATAAAGAAGGCAAGTAAAGACCAGTTTTATATTTTATTATTGTCATGCCATAGAAATGCTATGTCAGTGATAAAAGTTCTCTATGCCTAGTTGGCAGAACATCCAAACACAGGTGGCAGATGATGTTTTTTGTTTGTTTGGTTGGTTGTTTTGATTTTGGGTTTTTTGTTGTTGTTATTGTTGTTGTTGTTTTTGGTTTTTTTTTTGAGACAGGGTTTCTCTGTGTAGTTTTGGTGCCTGTCCTGGATCTTGTTCTGTAGACCAGGCTGGCCTCAAACTCACAGAGAACCACCTGACTCTGCCTCCCAAGTGCTGGGATCAAAGGCATGGGCCACCAACACCCAGCTTTTTTTTTTTATTTAAAATTTTTTAAAAATTTTATTTTATATCTATGAATGATTTGCCTGCATGTGTATCAGGGCATCATATATTGCAGTACCCACAAGGGCCAGAAGAGGGCACTGGATCCCCTGGAACTGACGTTACTGACAGTTGTGGGTGATGGGAATTGAACTTGGGTCAACTGGAAGAGCAGCCTGTGGGGTTTTGGGGTTTTTTTGTTTGGTTTTTGTTTTTTCAAGATAGGGTTTCTCTGTGATGTAGCCTTGACGGGCCTGGAACTATCTTTGTAGACCAGGCTGGCCTCGAACTCACAGAGATCAGCCTGCGTCTGCCTCCCGAGTGCTGGGATTCGCCGCTGCGGCCGCCACCTTAGGTGCTGAGCCATCTCTCCAATTCTTTGTTTTGTTTGATTTTTTTCTCCCAGACAGGATCTCATGTGGTGAAGATGACCTTGAATGTCAGCCTCCTGCCCAGGTGTTAGCATCACAGACATGTGCCACCATGTCCAGTTCTACTGGGTGCATGAGACTGAATCCAGGCTCCTACGCATGCCGGTAAACCCTCCGCCTACTGAGCTGCAGCCCTGGCCCCTGATTCATTTTATTTTGCCTTCTCTGAGATAGGATCTCACAATTTCCGACATTGCTCAAATTGACCTCAAGCTCGGGTCAATCCATTGGCTCAGACCCCTGAGGGCAAGGATGAGCTACATTCCTGTTCCTGACTAAAATTAGCTCCCTTTTAAGAAAAAGATTTATTTGTCTTATTCATTCTCACGTGCTTCTCTGTGTGTGCACAAGTGTGTGGGTCCTAAGGCTTCCAGAAGAAGGTATCACGTCTCCTGGAGCTGGACTCAGAGGGAGTTGTGGTCACCTGATACGGGTGCTGAGAACTGAATTCCAGCAAGCACACCTAACTGCTGAGCTATCCCTCCAACCCCTAAAACCAGCTCTTTTTGATCACCCCTGCTCTGGTTTTCCTTTCAGTCTGCATGGAAGTTGATGTAAGGAGTTCCCTCTCAGGCTGCTCTCCTGTCCCGGGGGGAATCAATTATGAACAGTTGTCCAAGGTGGTGTTACAAAGTTGCTGGGCGCAGCGTAGGAGTCAGGTCCCCATGTAGAGATTCCTGCATTTAAACTATAGGTTTCTCTTTAACTGATAGTTAAGTTGATATTTTCCCCATCCCCGAGTCTGTGGGCCTATGTCTGTGAATTCAACCAATCGCAGGTCAAGAATTACTGTTTTAAATATAGCATCTGTACTATGGCAGAATTTTCCTGTCATTATACTATAAGAAATATGGTAGAAGAGCTGCTCAGACTGTGTGTTCACTGATTTGGAAAGCTGAGGCAAGAAGACGACCTGCTGGAAGATGGCAAGTCTGCCTACAGAGTGGGTTCAGAGCCAGCGTGGACAACTTAGTGAGACCGCCATCACAACAATCAGGTTTGTTTGTTTGTTTGTTTTTAAGCTGGTGGTGTTTCTCCGTGGTAGAATGCTCGCTGCGTGCATGAGGCCCTAGGTTTAAACCTGAGCAAGGAGTGGGGGAGGGAGGGAGGGAGGGAGGACACACGGGGTGTGGGTCCCTCCTGTGTGAGTCAGATCAGTCTCTTAGGTTGGTATCTGTGGTGTGACCTGAATCCAGCCCCCAAAGACTCAAAAGGATGACTGTAGAGAGGCCACAAAGATGAAGAAAAGAATTTAACCCGTTTCAGATCCACCTCTCTCCATGACCATTCGGGGTTTTTGTTTGTGTTTAAAACATAAAGCAGGGGGCTGGAGAGATGGCTCCGTGATTAAAAGCACTTGCTGCTCTTCAGAGGACCCGGGTTCAGTTCTCCCACCCACATGGTGGCTCACAACCACATGTAACTCCAGCTCCAGGGAATCTCACAACTGTGTCCTGGTCACCCACCTGCACCCGTGTGCACATACGCATAATTAAAAATGGTAAATGTTTAAAATGTAAAGCAGTGACATTGAGACCAGAAAGATCTAACAGAGTGGATTTTTATTTTTAGGGGTGTTGTAATTTATAGTTGTTTGAGACAGCATCTCACTATGCAGCCCATGCAGGCCTGGAGCCCTGCGGAGTCCAGGTTGAACTCAGGATCCCCCTGCCTCTTTGATGCTGATTTGAAAGGTATGTGCCGCCACATCTGGCCAGTATAATACTTTAATCTAGTAGACTTCAGGAATGAACTAGCTTGCTGAATTTATTCTTATTTTACTTATCTATTTATTTATTTATTTTGGTTTTTTCAAGACAGGGTTCTATGTAGCTTGACTGTCCTCTGTAGCCCAGGCTGGCCTCGAACTAATAGAGATCCGCCTGCCTCTGTATCCTGAGAGTTGGGACTAAAGGCATGTGCCACCACTGCCCAAAAGCTTGCTGAATTTCAATAACTTTAAAATGGAAACATAAGCCAGGTATGGTGGTGCACACCTTTAATCCCAGCACTCGGGAGGCAGAGGCAGAGGCAGGCAGATCTCTGTGAGTTCAAGGCCAGCCTGGTCTACAGAGTGAGTTTCAGGACAGCCCGGACTGTTTCACAGAGAAACCCTGTCTCGAAAAAACAAAAAAAAGGGGGGGGGGGCGGGGAATATTCCTCTTTGCTAACTAGGAATTGTTCTTCTTATTTTTATTTATTTATTCATTCATTTATTTTCTGAGACTGAGTTTCTCTGTGTAGCCCTGTCTGTCCTGAAGCCCACCACTGGCCAGCTGGGAATTGTTTTCAAATGAAAGAAAAAAATCAAGAATCAAGGCAGTTACCGATCACTCCATGTGTAATTCCCTAAACATCTCTATCTGCTTACAGGTTACAGGTGTGTCAAACCTGAGGCCTTTGAGCTGCATGCACCTTGGATAGCTATAAGTTGGGCCCAACTTACTTAAAATATTAGGAGGGGTGTCTCTATGTGTCTATGTGTCTGTGTGTCTGTGTATGTTTGTCTGTGTATGTGGGTGTATCTGTGTGTATCTGTTGTTGTTGGTTTGTTTGCTCTTTAGTCTTTTGGGGGGCCCACCACCCAGCTCCCAAATAAATCACACATGGAGGATTATTTTTTTATTTTTTATTTTTTGGTTTTTTTTTTTTCGAGACAGGGTTTCTCTGTGTAGCTTTGCGCCTTTCCTGGAACTCGCTTTGTAGACCAGGCTGGCCTTGAACTCATAGAGATCCGCCTGCCTCTGCCTCCCGAGTGCTGGGATTAAAGGCGTGTGCCACCACCGCCTGGCTTATTCTTAATTATAAATGCCTGGTTTTAGCTTGGCTTGTTTCTAGCCAGCTTTTCTTAACTTTGCATTATCCCATCTATCTTTTTCCTCTGGACTTTTCCTTTTCTATTCCTGTATACCTTTCTTTCTTACTCTGTTGCTGGCTGTGTAGCTGGGTGGCTGGTCTCTGATGTCCTCCTCCTTCTCTAGCTACTTCTTTTTCTCTCTTTTTTTTTCCTCCTCCCAGATGTCTCCTTCTATTTATTCTCTCTGCTTGCCAGCCTCGCCTATCCTTTCTCCTGCCTTGCTATTGGCCGTTCAGCTCTTTATTAGACCATCAGGTGTTTTACACAGACACAGTAACACAGCTTCACAGAGTTAAACAAATGCAACATAAACAAAAGTAACACACCTTAAAATAATATTCCACAATGTGTGTGTGTGTGTGTGTATGTGTGTATGTGTGTGTGTGTGTGTGTGTGTGTGTGTGTGTACGTATTTCCCTTTGTGTAATAGTTACACAGTTCTTCAGCTGGAACTCGGTAGCTGACAGCATCTTCAGTAGTGTTAAGAGGCTGACTGCTCACTAGACTCTCCGGCAGTGGTAAGAGGCTGACTGTGCACTGAAAGATGAAGCTCAGACTGTTTGTCTGTCACGCCCGAAGCCTCCGGACTGCACTGGAAACAAACGAACAGGTGTGGTGGCTCACACCTGGGACCCCGGCACTTGAGTGGTGGAGGCCAGAAGACCACAAGTTCACAGTCATCCTTGGCTACACAGCAAGTTCAAGACCAGTCTGGGCTACATGAGACCTTGTCTTTAAAAAAAGCTAAAAATTAAAACTAAACAAACAAATAAAATGTGCCGCAAGTCAGAAGGAGTCCACGGACACCTGGAGGCTGTTTCCATACCTGCGGTTTGAGGTCGTCTTCCTAACTCGGTGACTTAGTTCCTTTGTTCACTCATCTGCAGTCACATTTCAGACGGCTCACTTAACACCCTCTGGGGCCTCTAGAGCCTGGTGGGGACCTTCAAAGATCTGAGTGAGAGGACCAAGCCCCAGTCTGAGAACATGTCAGACCAGCATTCAGGCCTGGGGTGGGACCGTGTTACTTGGCAACTGACTCTCTTGAGCGTCCTTCCTCATTGCTCTGATTTTGTGAGGATGCTTGTGATCTCATGGGGCTAACATGAGGATTAGGTGAGCGAAGCCATTGTCACTTAGGCGAGATTGCAGTCTTCTGTCGGGACAGGATTCCTGCCCACTCTGCTCCATCCTGGCCCTTGTCAATGGCAATGGGCTACATCCTGGGACAAGGAGCTGAGTCACAAACCTGACATCCGGCCCCCTTCGGGGAGACCACGGCGAGAGGCAGAGTTGGATTTGGCTTGGTTTGAGGGTTTTTCTGTTAATTTTTGTCTTTTGAGAAATGTCCTCACAATCTGGCTCCACACTGACACTCTCCTGCCTCGGCCTTTGGAGAGCTGGGATTCCAGGCAGCTGCAGGCTACCGTGCCTCACCAAAGGATTTTAAAGAAGTCTCACATTGGGACTCTGCTGCAGAGTGCTTGTCTAGCACCTGCGCATTGAACTGGATACAGTGTTGCCGGCCTGTGACCCTAGCTCTTGGAAGGTTGAAGTCGGAGGATCTGGGGTTCGAGGCCAGCTTAGGATACATGAGCAGACCCTGTCTCCGAAGCAACTGAAATACACGGCAATGTGATCTGACCGTTCCATTTGCAGGAACGGACTGAAGAGAAACGAGAGAGCGTAGCCAGACAGCGGCTGCACACAAAGGCCCACAGCAGCTAAAAATAGAAACAACTTACGTGCATGAAGAGAATGTCATCAAGGATGGGTCTGTATCTCAATGACAGGCCACTTACATAGCACATGTGCAGTGCTCACAGACACACACACATACATGCACACACGCATGCTCATACACACACATATTCTCAGACTCACATCACATACACCCACACATGCTCTCACACTCACACAAGCCCACACACACACTCAAACACACACACACACACACACACACACACACACACACAGTTGATTTATTGACACAATGTAACACTACTTGGCAACAAAAGAATGAACAGTTTCTTGACAAGAATACTGGACTGTCAAAATGGCATGGAGGAATCTCAAACTAATCATGCCGCTGACAGGGGAAACATAAGGGGCTGGAGGGATGTCTCAGCACCCAGAAGCCACGCTGCTCTTGCAGAGGACCAGGGTTTGGTTCCCAGCACTCAAGTTGGGAGGCCCACAACTGCCCGTGACTGCAGTTCTAGGGCATCCGTGGCCCTCTTCTGGCCTCCCTGGGTACCACATGCATATGTATACACACACACACACACACACACACACACACACACACACACACATACATTCATATACATAAAACAAGATTTTACAAAAAGCACATGATACGATCCTATTCATGGACTGTTCTAGGAAATGAAAACTTATCTGCAGTTACAGTGAGGTAGTTTGAATATAATTGACCCCCTTAAGAGCCTAGGGCACTACAGGGAGGCATGGCCTTGTTGAAGGAAGTGTGTCACTGTGGGGGTGGGCTTTGAGGTCTCTTTTGCTTAAGCTTTGCTCAGTGTCACAGTCTACTTCATGTTGCCTGCAAGATGTAAGACTCTTGGGACTGGAGCGATGGTTCAGCGGTTAAGAGCACTGGCTGTTCTTGCAGAGGACCAGGGTTCAGTTCCCAGCACCCACATGGCACCTCACAACTGTCTGCGACTCCAGTTCCAGGCGATCTGATAGCTTCATACCAATGCACATAAAATAAAGTTAAATTAAAAAAAAAAAGATATAGGACTCTCAGCTACTTCTCCAGCACCATGTCTGCCTGCATGCTGACATATCCCACCATGATAATGGACTGAACCTCTGAAACTGTCAGCGAGCTACCCCAATTAAATGTTTTCCTTTATAAGAGGTGCTGTGGTCTTGGTGTCTCTTCACAGCAGCAGAAACCCTAACTGAGATATACAGTGAAAGTTGTAGTTGTTGAAAATAGAACTATGCTTTATTGAAAGCCAGACTACAGAAAGCAGGCAAGTGGCCCCTTGGGATTAGAACAGGCAGGAAGAAGGTTCACAGGAGCCTGAAGGGAAGTTCTGAGAGTTGTACAGTCCTGAGACACTTAACAACAATATCTCGAGGTAATGTATGTTTGATGGAACATACATTACCTCGAGACATTGTTATTGTGCAAGTGTCGTAGAACGTGCTTACACAAACCAAGGTGGCTCTGGTGTCACATCATCTCACAGGGCCTCTATCGTGTCTAAAGCCCGTCTGGACCGGAGAGGTTGTACTTCCTGTGACGCAACCAATGAGCTTGACTGTGGTGATGGCGTGACAGGTGTCCATCTCTGTCGAAGCTTATCAAATTACACGTCGGAAGTGCACGCAATGTCTTGTAGGCCCATTATACCCCCACAAAGCACTCTGGATTTCATTTACTATTATGATGATGATTGTGTGTATGCACATGAGTGTGCATGTGCTCTTGCACTCCCGTGAGCATAGAGTGTATCCTAGTGGTTACAGATTCACTCAAACACATAGATGGAGGTCAGAGAACAATCTTCAGGACCCAGTGCCCTCCTTCCACCATGGATTTGAGGGACCAAACTCAGGTTACTAGCCTGGGTGGCCAGCGTGTTTATCCACCGAGGCATCTCGCCAGCCCTAAAGCTTTTTGACAGATGTCTCTGTCTAGGGCTAGAGCTGTGGCTCAGCATGTCAGGTTTGTGCCTAGCAAGACTGGAACTCTGGATTTGATTCCTAACCCTGCATAAAGCCAGGCATGGTGACTCATGTCTGTAATCCGGCACCTGGAAGGTAGAGACAGGCGAACCAAGAACTCAAGGTCGTCCTCGGCTACGTAGTGAATACGAGACCAGAGGAGGCTATGAGAAACTTGATCTTTTCAAAATGTGCTCACACTTGTCAGTGAGGGTATGGCTCGGTGGTAGGGCATTTTTCAAGCTTGCACAAGGCTCTGGGTTTCATCCCCTGTCCCACCAAAAAAGACAAAAGAAAACTACTCATCCTAGAATTTTTTTCTGAGAGACTGGAGAAAGATTTTAATTACTTCCAATTACATTTTTCTGCCAAATCACTCACCATACCGAGGCGGGGCAATGAGAAGCCCTGGTTATATTTGGCTTACATAGATTATACATAGAGCTTGGTGTCTGTCGCAATAAATAGCCCTGACTGGGATGATTAATGCGGCCCTTCCAGATACCATCTGACAGGCGGAGAGGAGAACTCTATTCAGGCCAGAAGTGCAAGCCCAAGAGCTTCAGGGGCAGGTGAAGCAAAACCAGCAAAGCAAGATAAGCTGTGACCCTAGGCAATGCCAGAGACTTCGGCGAAAAGGAATTTATGTTCAGTCAAAATGCATGTGGATGTTGGACGCTGAACAATGTGCATTAGTAGGCTGGGGCTGGACAGATCTCCAAGGGGCCACATCAGCAGCCGTGATACATGGTAATGAGATTCCCCCAGCAGCCTGGCTGATAACAGCTAATTGTGCAAAATGCTTTTCTTTGGTGTTTCCCGTTTCTCTGGGTGCTAGGTAAAGATTGGTCCACTGAGGTCAAGGCCAGAGAATTGAAGACCCAAACCTGTATCCCTGGCTGTCCTGAAACTCACTATGCAGACCAGGCTGTCCTCAAACTCAGAGACCCACCTGCCTCTGCCTCCCAGGTGGCGGGATTAAAGGTGTGTGCCACCATGTCCAGCTTAACCTTAGCACCCAAACTTACCATTCACCGGACCCCCAGTTTCTTCCCACCCAGATACACCTAGGTCACATAGGCTTTCTTTAATTCCGTGGTGTAAAACTCCACTATCCCTCCTTTCCAAAAGGTCGCCCCAGGAACCAGCGATGCTTTGCTTTGGTTCTTCTGAGACAGGGTCTGTCTACAGAGGCCAGGCTGGCTGTATTAGAAAGCTTCCTGTATCAGGTTACTGAGTGCTGGAACCACAGATAGAGTGCCATCGTATGCTAGTGATTTGTGTGTGTGTGCCTGAGTGTGTGTAGGTGTACATGAGGCGCACATGTATGGGCAAGCATGTGGAGGGCTGTGGACAGCCTTTAGGGCCATTCCTTGGGAGCCACTCACCGTGTGTGTGTGTGTGTGTGTGTGTGTGTGTGTGTGTGTGTGTTGCCATCATGTGTGTGGATACACTTCTCCAAGTAGCACATGTGGAAGCTGGAAGTTGGAAGTTGGTATATGACATCGTCCACGGCTCTGTCTTTTTTTTTTTTTTTTTTTTTTTTTTTGAGACAGGGTCTCTCACTGAATCTGGAGCTCATCCTTTCAGCTAGACTGACAGGCCAAACAGCGTCTTGGATCCTTCCACCTCTGTCACCCTGGTGCACACCACCACGACTGCATCTGACACGGGTCCTGGGGCTCTGAGGGAAGGTTGCGCTTTATCCACTGAGCCGTCTCCTCAGGCCCCTGACTGGTGTTTTTGAGACACAGTGTCTCACTCAGACCTGGAAATCATCAGCTGGCCAGACTGGCAAGCCAGCCAGCCCTCTGGCTCTGCCTCCCGGTGCTGGAACACTCCCGTGCCTGGTTTTCTTACGTGAGTTGTAAATATTGAATCAGGTCCTCAAGCTTGCAAGGCGAGAGCTTTACAGAGCCAACCCATCAGCGATGTTTAGGAATAAAGAGAGTGATTCTGAGGAACACTCCAGAAACAAAAGAGCTGGAGATGTGCACACTCTCCTACCCACCTGCTCATCTCAAGTTGATATTTTTTGTTTTTGTAAATCCATAAGCACTTTCTCTACGTAAATGTATCCTGATTACAATACAGGTAAAATTTTCTCTCTCTCTCTCTCTCTCTCTCTCTCTCTCTTTTTTCATTTCATTTATTTATTTTGAGGCAAGTTCTCCTACCATAGGCCAGGCTGGCCTTAAACTAACGAAGTTCTTCCTGCCTCCACCTCCTGAGTGCTGGGATTCCAGGCCAACACACCCAGCTAAATTTTTTGTTTGTTTGCTTGAATCAGGGTTTCACACTGTAGACCAGGCTGGCCTCGAACTCACAGAGATCTACCTTCTTCTGCCTCCAGAGCGCTGGGATTAAAGCTGAGGTCTACCACTCCTGGCACCCAGACACATTTTTTTTTTTTTAAAAAAAAGAGCTATTATGTAAGAAATGTAACTTGCAAGATGAATTTGCATATTCATTCCACAAGCAAATCTAATATGTGAGAATCTTGATAAATAGTGAGTAGGGCTCACTGTGTGTGTGCCAGGCATGTGCCCAAGTATTTGACAGGCATGTGAACAATGCATGGTTAGAAAACAAGTATGTGAGGCGGCTTCTCTGACGTCTCCATCTGTGTGGGTTGCCAGAACACAGAGCCATAGATGGGGAAATTTATTTCTCATCATTCTGGAGGCTGAGATGCTCAAGGCCAAGGCTTCAGCGAAGCAAGCTTGGTTCTGAAGCCTCTTGGCTTGTGAGTCACGTACTCACACAACCTCTCCAGGACTCTTAGAAAGGTCCTAGCCCAAGCCGGGCCCCAGCACTCGGAGAGGCAGAGGCAGGGAATCTCTGAGTTCAAAGCCAGCCTGGTCTACAGAGTGAGTTCCAGAAGAACCAGGGTTACACAGAGAAATTCTGTCTCAAAAAAGAAAGAAAGAAAGAAAGAAAGAAAGAAAGAAAGAAAGAAAGAAAGAAAGAAAGAAAGAAGAGAAGAGAAGAGAAAAGAAAAGAAAAAAGAAAAGAAAAGAAAAGAAAAGAAAAGAAAAGAAAAGAAAAAAAGGAAGGTTCTAGCCCCTGGGGCTGGAGAGATGCCTCAGCTCCTGCATGGGCTGCTCTTGTACAAGTCCTGGGTCTCAGCACCCATGTGGTGGCTTGCAGCTATCCATAACTCCAGTCCCAGAGAGTCCAGTGATCTCTTCTGACCTCCTTGTGCACCAGGCATGCACGTGGTACACAGACATACATTCAGGCAAAACACTGATACACATAAAATAAAATAAAAATATCTTAAGGAATTAAAAAGAAGCAAGGCACTAATAGATCTTAAGATCTTATTAAGCCTCCAGTAGTTTCTTGGAAACGGCATCTCTGTCAAACACCAGGGAATTAGGGCTTCAGCATGTGAATGGGGGGCGGGGAACTCACAGAGGATAGACAGAGTCAGTCCCCAATGATGATTCGGTTCTCCCCAGTGATGGTAAATCTTGCTGGAACAGAGAAGAGAGCAGCAAGTTAGTGAGGCGAAACTCTGGGTGTATCTGAGGGCATTTTCAGAGACTGTTCGATTTAGATCTAGAGGGTCTGGTCTAACGAGTCATTTAATTCACAGATAAATTCACAATTTGAACAGATCATTAGTAGCGAAATGTGGGAAGTGGGACTCAGCTGGATGGTGTCTGTTACCGGTGGGCACACCCCTTGAAGGGTGTCATTTGCCAGCACTGGGGACTGAACCTGAGGTGTGCGAGACAGGCGGTCCACTGCTGGGCTGGCCTCACTTTAGTCCCTTCCTGTCATTCCAGGGCTGCCTTCGGGCCACCATAACTCCAGCTGCTCCGTGCCATCCTTCCCTCCTGCCGCTGAGCAAACCGCCTGAAGCTGTGAAGCCACCACCGTAGGCAACCCTCAGTGAATATCCTTCTAAGCTAAAGTTTCAGACAGAAAGAGAGGACAGAAAGGAGGGAGTGGAGCAGACCAGAAAGAGAAAGGTGAGGAGGACAGCTGTCAGCAAGAGAATGTCCCAGGCTGAGACCCAGTGTGCTCCGGCTCCCTGGGAAGTTTCTGAGTCTCACGTCGCGGAAGAACCAGGGGCTTGGGCCTGGACCTCAACCAAGCAATGACCATTCAGCTCCTTTATCTGCTACACACACACACACACACACACACACACACACACACACACACACACCGAGTTAAACTCGGACCCACAGCTACCAAACATGAGATTCCCACTTCAGGGATACTACCACCACATTTGTCAGCTGTGGGACTCTGGCATACTGGGCCATTTTCCCTTCCTGCTCTTGCTGGAAGGGAAAATGCTCTTCCTGCTCTTGCTCTTCATTCAGACAGAATCTTGTTTCTTTAGGATAGGTTCCTAGAGCTATAGAGTTTCTGGGTCACCGTGTTTCCATGCTTTTTAGAGTCCACAGATACATGGCCAAGCAAGTCCCACACTCTTCCTACTGTCCTATACTGGTTCCCAAGCAGCTGCTGATGGATAGATGGGGTTTCTCTGACTTCCCTGACCTCAGGGGAGCAGCTGCCAGCCTGCGACATCAAGTCTGAAGAAAGAAGCCTTCCAGATAAGTCAGGCCTGCGACTGGTGATTCTTGTGCACAGTCACATTCATTTTGTTAAAGGAAACTTGTGGTGGGTGGTTCGAAGATGTGGCTGAGCTGGTACAGCGCTTTCCTAATAGGCATGAGGCTCTGGGTTCGATTCCCAGTGTCACATACACCAAGTGTGGTGGTGTGCCTCTGTGATCCCAGTCTTGGGGAGGTGGAGTCCGGAGAGTCAGAAGTTCAAGGCCCTCCTCAGCTACACAGTGAGTTCAAGGCCAATGGTGAGGGCATAGGATTTGGACTTGGGACCAGCACTGGGCCCAACAGACCCAACCAGGAGAGTTGAATTATGGTAACTGAACTCAGGCTAATTCAGGCAGAAGACTCTGACCAGTATACCAGTTAGGCTGAAACAGCTGGTAGTCAAGCCTTAGTTAGGCTGGTTGATTGACCTGGGGCGTGTCCAGTTAAGTGGTTTCTCTGCCTCCCTCCTGCTGGTCTCCAATGCTGTCAGATCACCATGGTTGGAGGTCAGAGCTGGTTCTGGTTTGGGGAGCTGCCCCCCCCCCCCCCGTATCGAGTCCTTTCTACTTTGTCTGGCTTGCCTCAGATAAACGCTACTAAATTTTAACCAGTCTGAGGAGTTTTGCTCTTAACAGTTTTCTTGCTCAGTTGTTTCTTTTTTTTTTTTTGGTTTTTCGAGACAGGGTTTCTCTGTGTAGCTTTGCGCCTTTCCTGGAGCTCACTTGGTAGCCCAGGCTGGCCTCGAACTCACAGAGATCCACCTGCCTCTGCCTCAATCATGTAGACTTCTGGGAGTTCGAGGCCAGCCTGGTCTACACAGTGAGTTCCTGGACAGCCAAGGCTACCAAAGAAACCCTGTCTCAAGAAACAAACAAAAAAAAAAAAAAAAAAAAAAAAAAAGGAAGAAAAGAAAAAAGAAAGGAAAGGAGGAAGGAAGAAAGAATGTTTAATTGGGCTTATGGTTCTAGAGGGTTCGAGTCCATGATGGCAGAGTGAAGGCCTGGCAGCAGGAACACCTGAGCACTCACATCTGGAACCACAAACTGAGACAAAGAGTACACTGGGAAACCTTATGCCACGTGCCTTCTCCAACAAGGCCACACCTCCTATTCCTTCCCAAACAGTTCCACCAACAGGGGACCAAGTATTCAAACATGTGAGCCAGTGGGGGCCATTCTCATTCAAACCACCACATGTGAGAATCCGTTGAAGACTTTAGGCCATTTTTTTGAGCGCCAAATGGAAAGCGAAAGTTGAATGAGTTGTTTGGAGCCACTCCTATGGAGAAAGATCAAAGTTCAGGCTTGAAGCTCATTTCCTACAGTGTACACCTTCGCAAGTCACGCGAGGTTCAAAGGTCTCAAACCGTCAGAAGTCTGCAGCAGTCTTTACTACGGCCTCTGTCAAACTGCTTTGCACTTTCCTGGATAGAAACATGGAAATACTGCTGGACATTGGTGGCACACTCTGTTAATCCCAGCACTCGGGAGGCAGAGGCAGGCTGGTTTCTGTGAGTTCAAGGCCAGCCTGGTCTACATAGAGAATTCAAGACCAGCCAGGACTACATAGTTAAGACCATGTCTCAAAGCAAAGAACTCCATGGAAATACATTGTGAGCAAATGCAGTAAGTCTCTCCACCACACACCCACACAAAAACAAACCTTTAACAAAACAGCAGTTTCAGAGTTTCTAATGTCTAGAAAACAAAACAAAACCAAAAACAAACATTTTAAAGACATTTTCCTTTTCTGTACCAATATGATATAAAATGTGAAAATGTATAGGTTTTCTTGTTTTTGTTTTTTTTTTTTGACAGATTTCTCTGTGTAGCCCTGGCTGTCCTAGAACTCACTCTGTAGACCAGGCTAGGCTCGAACTCAGAGATAGGCTTGCCTTTGCTTCCCAAGTGTTGGGATTAAAGGCATGTGCCAACACCACCTGGCTGAAAATACATAGTTTTAAAAACATTAAGATTTATTTTATGTGTGTGTGTGTCTGCATATACGTAGGTACACCACATGCATGCAGTACCTGCAGAGGCCAGAAGAGGGTGTCTTATCCCCTGCAACTGTAGTTATATCTGTGAGCCAAAATATGGGAGCTGGGAACCAAACCTGAGTCCTCTGCAGCAAGTGCCCTTAACCACTTGGGCCATCTCTCTAGCCCCTTAAATTTTGTCGTTCTTATTTGCGGTATGTGTGTGCCTGTGTGTATATATGTGCACACGCAGGTGTGTCCAGTGCCTGTAGAGGCCAGAAAAGGGGGATGACTCCTAGAGCTAGAGTTACAGGCAATTGTGAACTGTCTAGCATGGATGCTGGGAACTGAACCCAGGTCCAGTGCAAGAGCATCAAGTTCTTTAACACTGGGCCTGGATTGGGCCCTTGAAATCTCAAAATCCACCCCCAGTGACACACTTCCTACAACAATGTCACACCTACTCCAACAAGGACATGCTTCCTAATAGTGCCACTCTCTGATGACTAAGCATTCAGATGGGTGAGCCTCTGGGGGTCACTCTTATTCAAATCACACGCACATAGCTTTTATCATGCATACCTTTTTTTTTGTTTTTGTTTTTGTTATTGTTTTTTCGAGACAGGGTTTCTCTGTGTAGCTTTGCGCCTTTCCTGGAACTCACTTGGTAGCCCAGGCTGGCCTCGAACTCACAGAGATCTGCCTGCCTCTGCCTCCCGAGTGCTGGGATTAAAGGCGTGCGCCACCACCGCCCGGCCTCATGCATACCTTTTGGAGAATATTTTACACCAGTCACTAAATCTACCTGGTTCATTTTTTCTCTCTCTCTCTTTTTTTCTTTAAAGATTTTATTATTTATTTATGTACAGGAGTACTTTATCTGCATGTACAACTTTATGCCAGAAGAGGCCACTAGAGATGGTTGTGAGCCACCATGTGGTTGCTGGGAGTTGAACTCAGGACCTCTAGAAGAGCAGGCAGTGCTCTTAACCACTGAGCCATCTCTCCAGCACCCCTACCTGGTTCATTTTAATGAGTACATAATATTCCATTAAGTGATGACAAAATTAAGAAGAAAGCCACTGGGCTGGAGAGATGGCTCAGCCATGGCTAGGCTCACAATCAAAAATATAAGGAGGAAGCCATAACTTTCTTAACAGTTTCTTTTTGAGGGACATTAGGTTTATTTGCAACCAGTTGGCGTCATAAACGATGCAGCAAGGAACATCCCTCCCCAGATATTTAGTGGACTCCCTCAAGGTGCAGGTGATGAGGGAAAGGTAGCAAATGGGACAGGTCTGAGTCCTGTCTTTGAAGAACTGAAGGGCGGGTTGGGGATTTAGCTCAGTGGTAGAACGCTTGCCTAGCAAGCGCAAGGCCCTGGGTTCGATCCTCAGCTCCCCCCCTCACCCCCCAAAAAAAGAACTGAAGGGCAATGGAGGAGAGACAGTCAATCAAAGTCACACAGACAAGTTGCTGCAGTTTGGATGTACTTTGTACCCAAAAGACACATCCCTGTCATGTGACACTACTCCTTGGAAGTCCTGAATGAATGTCTTCTCACCCCAGACAGAGAACTGGCAGCACACCACAGTAAGGATCCCATCCAAACCCAACTTGGTGAGCCCCTGAGTTTATTGGAGGTGCTCATAGTGTAGATGAGGGGTTCCTGCAGGGGCAGAAATGACTCAAAGTCCCCATTCCACACTGCTGCTGTCATTGGTGGTCAAGCCACAGTCCTCGCATCTCCAATGTCCTGGGGACTCTGCTGCTAATGGGGCTGCATCACCCAAAGCCTCACCCAGTATGGGTGAGGCTCACAGATGCTGGAACCCTGGAGCTCATCACACAACTCGCAGGCAGCTTGATAGGTGGGGGTGTCCCCTCCAGGTGGTTTGGCTTGCCTCTGCCTCTTCCAGGCACCGAGGCTAATCTGAAGGCATGCTACAGCAATCCTTACAGCTTTACACTTGCAGTGGGAGGGGCCTAGTGAACATAGTTTGGTTTCAGGGACTTCCTGAGGCTTCTGAGTTGTTTGCTTCTTGAGTCTTAGGAGCTTTCCTGCAGAATGGAATGTTTCACCTCCTGTAGAACGTTCTGAGTCTTTTGTTTTGTTTGTTGTTGTGTTTTGTTTTGTTTTGTTTTGGTTTGGTTTTGAGACAGGGTTTCTCTGTTTATCCTTGGCTATCCTGGAACTCACCCTGTAGACCAGAGTGGCCTCAAACTCAGAGATCTCCCTACCTCTGCCTCCCAAGTGCTGGGGTTAAAGTTGTGAGGCACCATGGTCAGGCTAACATCCTGAGTCATAAGCTTCCATCCGAGATGGAATGTATGAACTCTGGAGGAAACTGCTATACATCAATCCCCATGTGACAGTATTGAGAGGGGTGGAGCTCTTAAAGGCGGGGCTTAATGGAAAATCATTGGCTCCTCAGGGTTGATGTCCTTGGGAGGAATTAATGAAGTGTTCACAGGGCCCTCATTAGTTCCCTCTAGAGAGGGTTGTTATACCAGAGAACAAGACCATCCTCTCTCTAGTCTCTGGCTTCCTGTCTTGCCATGAAGCTGCATTTCCCTTCTCATGCACGTTCCCACCCCACTGCCACGCTAGCAGTACCACACAGTCAGGGCGGGAAGGGGGTGGCTCGCCACAGTCAGCCGGGTGTTGGTAGCATGTTCTTGGACCTTTAGAGCTATGGACCAAACACACTTCTTCTTTGCTTTGAAAAGTATCCAGCCTCGGGTATTTTGTTATCGCAACTGAAAATGGCCAATAGACAAGGGAAGTGTGTGGAGGCACAGAGGGAGGCACACTCTGCCCTCAGGGTGTCCATCCATCCGCTGGCGTTCAGTTCCATCATTTCCATTAGCAGGAGTGGGAAAGGAAAGTGCCGGTTAATTCTACAATCTTGTGTAAAATATTATCCAAGTCTGAGTTCCCTGGGGGAATCTGAGAGAGGATTCCCTGAGGGGTGGAAAGAAGCCAGAGGGTCCTTGGGGAGAGTCCAGGGAAGAATTTTATTTTGTATTATTTATTTAGCGGTATGTGTGGGTGCACACATGCCATAGTGTGAATGTAGAGGCCAGAGAACAACTCTCAGGAGTTGGTTAGGCCTGGCCACCATGTGTCCCTACCTTCTGATGGAAATAGAGAAGGCTGCCATGTCCACCCAGAATTCCTGTGGGTGCTAGGGATCTGGATTTGGATCCTTTGGGTCTGTATACTTGTACAGTAAGGGCTTTATCCTCTGAGGCATCTCCCCAGCCCACCCCCTTTTCTTGAGCTCAACCTTGTCCCAAGAGCACCTCTAGGTCACTCTAGCCTCTTGTCTTTGCCAAGTTCAAATCCTGCTTGCTGTACCTGAGCAGATGACATGCTCTGAGCCTCTGTTTCCAAGTCTGAAGACTCAGTGACATATTAAAACTCATAAAGAGCTAGGCTGAGAGCTTGGCACATGGAAACCCCAACAATTGTTAGGTTTGTGTGTGTGTGTGTGTGTGTGTGTGTGTGTGTGTGTGTGTGTGTATGGTGGTTGGTTTTGTTTTGAGTTTGGGTTTCTCTATGTAACTGTTCTGACTGTCCTGGAACACGCTCGCTCTGTAGACCAGGCTGACCTTGAACTCACAGACACTTCCCTGTCTCTGCCTCCTGAGTGCTGGGACTAAAGGCGTGCGACACCACTGCCCAGCTAATTGGGTGTCTTTTAAAGTCATTTTGACACACAGTGTGTTTCAGGTGTAGTCCCTTAATTCTAGCACTTGGGAGGCAGAGACAAGCCGATCTCTGTGAGTTCAAGGCCAGGCAGCGGTACAAAGAGAGATCTTGTCTGAAAAAAAGAGTTGCGCTGGGTTAGAGAGACGGCTCAGTTGTTAGGAGCATATTCTTGCAGAGGACTTGAGTTCAATTCCCAGCACCCACATCAGGTGGCTCACAATCGCCTGTAACTCCAGCTGCAGGGCTCCAGCGCCCTTTTCCGGTCAAGGGAAAATTTAAAGTTGTTATTTAAGTGGGTGGGGTAGGGGCTGGAGTGATGCTCAGTGGCAAACTGCACTGGCTGCTCTTGCAGAGGACCCAGGTTCGAGTCCCAGCTTCCACAGCCACCTGTCACTCCAGTTCCAGGAACCAAGCACATATGTGGTGGTTCACATACATGTGGGTCAAACGCTCAGACATAAAATAAAATCAATAAACCTAATTTTTAAAAAGTTTTTGAAGTGTGTGGGGCGGCGAATGCCTGTAATCTCAGAATTTAGGATTTAGAGGCAAGGGGACTGCTGTAAGTTCAAGGCCAGTCTGGCCTACAGAGTGAATTCCAGGCCATCTGGGCTTACATAGCAAGACTCTCTTTCAAAGCAACAACAACAAATTGTCATTTTATTATAACTGACACAGATCATATAATAATATGTCTATTCCAAAACACAGGGGCTGGGTGCACAGTTGGGACTAAGACAAATCACACTCGTGTTCTCACAGAGCACTTTATACAGGGAGAAATGACCACACACGTTAAAACCCGGGATTTTTCATCTGTCAGATGGTAGCAAGTGTTCCAGGAAAAAAAGTCGTGTAGGGAAGCCACAGGAGGAAAGCGGTGACAGGGGACGATCTGAACGGTGTGTTCCTAAAAACCACCAGGAGCTGGGGAGCCGGCCCAGTCAGTGTTTGTCGTGTAAACACGAGGCTCTGAGTTCGGATCCCCGCCCCCCCGCCCAAGGCTGGGCACAGTGGTGTGTGCCCGTAAGTCCAGCCCTGGCGTCGGCACAGGCTTATCCCAGGAGCTCGCCGGCCACTCACTCAGTGAGCTGCAGGTGAGCGAGATTTTGTCTCAAAAGTATGGGATGGAGAACAATAGCAGATTCCGAACGCCAGCCTCTGGTGTGTGCACACACACATATGCACACACATATGCACATGCATACATTCATATACACACAAACACACGGAGGCATACACACACATACATAAACGTGTATACACATGTACATATACACACGCATGCACACATTCATACACACATGTACACATGCATACACAATATACTCACACACATGCATGATACATATGAACACAACACATACACATGTGCTCACACACAGAGACATACAGACACATATGCAAACACACATACCCACAGACACATACACACGCAGACACACATACCCACAGACACACACACATTTTTAATTAAAGAACAAGTGGAAAACAACAGGGGGAAGATGTTCCATGTTGACCTCTAGTCTTCATCCACGCATGTGTGTGTGTGTGTGTGTGTGTGTGTGCACCCATACACACCTGCATGTACACACACATATACCACACACCTGCATGTACACACACATATATAATACACACTTGCATGAAAACACACACATACACCATATGATGGGGTGAGTTTGCATGTATGTATGTAGGTGTACATGTTTGTGTGTGTGCAGGTACATGTACACATGTGTGAAGGCATATGGAATCCAGAGGTCAACATCAGGCATCTTCTTCATTTGCTCTTACCTTATGTTTTGAGGCAGAGTCTCTCTCTGACTAACTGGGCTGGCAGGCCAGTGAGCCCGGGCATCCTCCTGTCTCCACCTCCCCAGTGCTAGCTCATGGGTGTGTGCATTCTACGCATGCACGGCTTTTGTTCTTCCTGTGTGTGTGAGGGTCAGAACTCAGGCCCTCACGCTTTCACAGCAAGCCCTGTACAGACCGGACCTTTCCCCAGCCCCAGTGAGGTGGCTTTTTTTTTTTTTTTTTTTTTTTTGGTTTTTTGTGACAGGGTTTCTCTGTGTAGCTTTGCGCCTTTCCTGGAGCTCACTTGGTAGACCAGGCTGGCCTCGAACTCACAGAGATCCGCCTGCCTCTGCCTCCTGAGTGCTGGGATTAAAGGCATGCACCATCAACGCCCGGCGAGGTGGCTTTTGAGAAAGATCTTGACGTAGAAATTATAAAGATTAATTACAGTATAAACATGTTCTCCGTGAGCCCGGCTCCTGTTACTCCTGAACTGCAGGCTTGTGATTCCTCTTGGATTGAAGCCTGGGTGTGCTTGAGGTCTGGGGCTCTACCTAACATCCAGGGAGGGCTCACTATGTAGCCCAGGCTGGCCTGGAACTCCCAGGGATCCTCCTGCCTCTGCCTCCCAAACACTGGAATTACAAGCATGAACCACCACTCTGGACTCTCTCTCTCTCTCTCTCTCTCTCTCTCTCTCTCTCTCTCTCTGTGTGTGTGTGTGTGTGTGTGTGTGTGTGTGTGTGTGTGTGTGTGATGAGCACATGTGTGTCGGTTAACACAGCCAGTCACATGGAGGCCAGAGGAGGAGATGGGGGGGGGGGTGTCTTCCCTTATCACTGTCTTCGGGGCCTCTCACTGAACCTGAAGCTTGCCGTAGGCCAGCGAGCCAATGGGCTCCCAAGATCAGCCTGTCTCCACACCCCCAGTGCCGGGGTTACGGCCAGGTCCTAATGCGGGGGCTGCAGATTTGGATTTAGGTTCTCTTGCATCACAGCCAGCGGCCTTACGCATTGAGCCATTGTCCCAGCCCCCCAAGGCAGGTTTTGATTAACTGTCAGATTCTGATACTGGTCTGAGGTTCTGCACATCCCCCAACACTATAGCTTTATCTGTACTTCATTATTATTTTATTTCCTCTATGGCCTACCCATGGGGCCCAGGACAATGTCACCCACATCCTTTAGATGTTCCTCTGTCTCCAGCAAAGGACAGCTCTGTAGCACAAATTCTAATTGGTCATAATAATAAAAACCCGGAGTCAGATATAGGGGTAAATGCTGAAAGATGAGAGAGGCAGCCACTTCTTACCTCACCAAGGGGCGGAGCTCCTGTCTCCTCCCACCTTATGTTCCGGTCTCTACCTCCCTAGTGCTGGGATCAAAGGTTTGAGCCTCCCAAGTGCGGGAGTTAAAGGCATGCACCACCACTACCCCGGCTGTCTTTCTCTTTTAGACTGGTTCAATCTCCTGTAGCCCAAGGTGGCCTTGAACTCCTCATCTTCCTGCTTCCTCCTCCTAAGTGCTGGGATTAAAGGTGTGTGCCACCACTGCCTGGCCACTGTGGTTAACTAGTGGCTAGCTCCACCCTCTGATCTCCAGGCAAGCTTTATTTTTCAGATCACAAACAAGAAAGCACCACACACCTCCGATGGGTCCCTCCTGTTTCGCTCCCCACTCATGAGTCCTGAGCACTTTACAGCTGGATAAACAACCAAGATCAGGGCCTGGTGTGGCTCACTCATCTGTAATCCCAACACCAGAGAGACTGAGACAGGAAGGTCATGAGTTCCAGGTTAATATGGACTACTAGTGAGATCCTGTTTCAACACACACACACACCGACAAACAAACCCTGGGTTACAAGGTCTAGGTTCCTTTTTTCCTGAGCCTCACATCCTGAAAAAATGAAAAACAAAAAAAGAAACAGGGCTGGAGAGATGGCTCAGTGGTTAAGAGCACTGGCTGCTCTTCCAGAGGACCTGGGTTCAATTCCCAGCACCCACAAGACAGTTCATACCTGCCTATAATTCCAGTTCCAGGGCTTCTGACACCCTCACACAGACATACATGCAGACAAAACACCAATGAAGATAAAATAAAAATTATATATATAAAGCAGACAGACAGGACATTGTCTAAGGCCCCTTCTGGCCTGGCCTGTGAATTGGTACTCAGTTGTGGTGGAGGAGGGACTCTTGCATCTGAACCTCATGTTCAAGCTTCCAGCTGTTAAAAAGCCTGGTCCTCAGCTCAGCTCGGATTCCATCTGCCTGAGGTCTGCCATGCGTGCTTGTGAGAGTCCATTACAACGGGTCCTGTGGACTATTGACCTTCCTGTTGGAGCCCACTAGGTTTCCTAGTGGCTGTGCCCAGCAGGACCGCATGAGAGGTTGATTGGACCACGGGCCTGGGTATCAGGTGTTTGGAAGGGTCTACACTTGACTGTAACTAGCAGGGGGGAGGTCCTTTGCTCCACCCCTTGGCATTGTTATAAACAGACCTTTGGAATAAAGTTCTGGGCCGGTAAACTTGTACAACCACTGTGGAAATCAGTATGGCCGTTTCTCAGAAAATTGAGAATCGATGTACCTCAAGACCCAGCCATACCACTCTTGGGCATATACCCAAGGAATGCTCAATCATACCACAAAGATACATGCTCAACTATGTTCATAGCAGCACTATTCGTAATAGTCAGAACCTGGAAACAACCTAGATGCCCGCCAACTGAAGAATGGATTAAGAAAATGTGGTACATCTACACAATGAAGTACTACTCAGCAGAGAAAAACAATGACGGCATGAAATTTGCAGGCAAATGGATGGAACTAGAAAATATCCTCCTGAGTGAGGTAACCCAAACCCAGAAGGACAAACACGGTATGTACTCACTCATAAGTGGATTCTAGATATAAAGCAAAGAACAATCAGACTGCAACGCACAGAACCAGGGAGGCTACATAGCAGGGGGGACCCTAGGATGACTGTGGCTTATAATAAGTTTTGGTTTTACTCAATTACTGGGTAAGCCTCAATGAAACATTTCACCATTAGGATTAAGAATTTGTACTGATAATAGGAAAAAAAAAAGTTCTAGGCCGGTGGAGAAGGATCCAGGCCCACCCAAGGCTATTCTGTGTTTCTCTCTGTTTCTCTCCCCTCTATTTCTAACTAAGTCTCTTATCTCTATTCCTCAAGAGTCATTGGGGTAAATAATGGTGGGGGCTGGTCCCCCACACCTTTCCTCAGAGAAGCAGGGCAGAAAGATTGGTTGAGTAGCCAAGGCCTCCACTCCCAGCTTTTTGCGTGCAGTTCTGTCCAAAATCCATAAGGTCTCCAAGGTCTCAGGCTGGAGTACATAGACAGGAAAGTGAACCTATGCAACTATGGGTAAGCCAGCATCCCTGCTGGGTGGCGATCACCTGTGCTCCTGTCCTCACCACGCTCTGAAGCCCTAACAAGTTCACTGGGTCTCCAGGACGAACTCCATTGAACTGTGACTCTGTGGTTGGGATCTTAGGATGGGGGGGCAGACCTTGCTTATGTCATCCTAGGGAAGGAATTATCGAGCAGGAGGATCCACATTTTGAATCGGAAGATCAGATTTGGTTCCACCTTGTGGAACAAAGCTATCTCAGACATGTCCTCCCTGAGTCGGGCTGCTCAGGGAGGCCACTGTACAACGCCAGCCCCAGCAATGATGACCAAAGACTTAGCTCTGGTTGCAGCCACCAGTTCTCTCGGCTTCTGCAAATTTTCCGATCCTAAATGGCCAGTTCCCTAAGACCCCAGCCATTCTAACTGATCCTCTCTACCTCAACTCCCCAAACCAGGTTCCGTCTTTGGCAAATGGAGACTGTAACAGGCTGGGACCTTCACACAGTGGTATGCAGCCATGAATGTTTCTGTAAGTATGATACATCTTCCCATCATGTGTGTCTCATATCTCCCTGCTCCTGATCATCCTGCCACAGAAGGAGGGTATGCTCAGACCCTACACATGGTACAGGGTTAAAAACAAATAAACAAACAGGCAAAAAAAACACGTCAGGGCTGGAGAGGTGGCTCAGTGGCTAAGAATGCTCACTGTTCTCTTAGCAGACAGGAAGGAGCTCAGTCGCCAGCCCTCATGTCAGGGGGCACACAACTGCCCATTTCTCCAGCTCCAGGAGATCTGATGCCCTCTTCCGGCCGTCACAGGTACTTGTGCATATGTAAACACATGCATACTCTACACACACACACACACACACACATAAATAATAAAAATAAACTAAATCTTCAACAGGCTAAACCATCTTCTGGATCCCTCCCTTTTACCGGAATCTGTTGTTTTGTTTTGTTTTTTAACCTCACTTGCTCTCGAAAAACAAAACAAAAACAACAAACATAAGCAAACCAAGCCAAACCTTCTCACATTTGTAAGCAGAAGTCTTTCAGAGTCCGTGGACATGTTTTGTCCATGGACCAATGTGTTTGCCTGTATCCAGCACCGATTATACTTTGTCTAAAAATCTCATATAAAAGTTTTAGATTTCCAAATTTTCACAAAAAAAAATCAGACCACACCAAACTTGATTCCATGTGACAATGCTCGTTTGGAGCCGAGTGGCTCAGATCCTTCTGGATGGGCTGTGACTTGTCCAGGTGGCCATGGCCTCCACTTGCCCCCATGTTGCACCTGGCTCACCTCACACATCGTCCTCATCTCTGTGGGTCTAGGAGGCACTGGAGCTTACATCCTTTTGTTTAGGTGAGTGGAAAGTTCTGGTGCCCTCCGGGTTTCTCTGCGTAGCTTTGCACCTTTTCCTGGAACTCACTCTGTAGCCCAGGCTGGCCTCGAACTCACAGAGGTCCGCCTGGCTCTGCCTCCCGAGTGCTGGGATTACAGGCGTGTGCCACCACCGCCCAGCTGCCCGTCTGGTTTTTAATGGCTTCGTTGAGAACAGAAAATGGCAAAGTGGCACAAGTTTTGCAGTCGCCTCCTAGCTGCGTGACCTGGGGGTGCCCTTTAACCTGGGGGTGAGTTTGGGTTTCCTTAACTGTGAATGAACATGACAGTTCACCGAAGGGGGAAAAATTACCAACTTCAGTCTGGAGAGATGGCTTAGTTGGTAGCATGCTCATTTGGCAAGGAGGGGGACTTGAATTCCATTGCTAGGACCCATATTAATAAAAAAGGTGGATCCCTTTGCGTTTGAGACCAGCCTGGTCTACATAGTAAGTTCCAGCCTAGCCATGGTCACTCATGAGACCCGTGTTGTACAGAACTATCCTCAGAGCTATGCTGCCACCACACTTGACCACATTGCCACCACTTTTAGGAGTTCGTCTGGTCTTGCTCACAAAAGATCACGGTATCCGTGCTTGCTGAGTGTCCACTTTCCTTCATAGGAGGAGGGGGCGGGAACAGTCATGGGACTCTCACCTGAGGATCCAACCACTCCCTCCCAAACAGTTGCGTGCAATTCTGCCCTAATTACCTGTGGCCTCAGGAGATGGAGAGGGGTTAGAGGAGGCTCCATTTACCCAGCCATGGGGGAGTCATCGTCCCTGCTGGGGTAGAGATCATTCATTGTGGCTATTTAAGTTCACCCATATTTCTGCCCATGACCCATCGCTCTTAAGTAAACCCCATAGACTCTTTGGCTCCCCAGAGTGAACTTTGTGGGATAGCATCTTGGTTTATTGCTGGGATCACGGGGTGGGAGGTAGAGTCATTTACGTCTTCCCCAGGGAAGGAATTTTAGCAACACCCTGTCTTTAAAAAGCAAAAACAACAACAAAAACCCAGCCAGACTTGGTGGTGTGTTTCTGACCTCTGCACTGGGAGGGTAGAAACAGGCAGCCCCAGAGCTTATAGGCCACCCAGTCTAGCAGAGACAGCAGACTCCGGGTTCAGAGAGATGGAGAGACCCCATCTGAGAACATAAGGTTGAGAGACGGTGAGATGGCTCAGCAGGAAACGATGCTTGCCCTTCAAGCTTGCCGGCCTGACTTCTATCCTCCCAGAAGCCCCGTGAAGGGCAAAAGGAGAAAACTGATAACACAAAGCTGTCCTCGGACTACAAAAATTCATTGAGACCAGGTCAGTACAGCACGATACATTATAGACACCCACGAAGTTCGTTAAAGATGTAGGAGATTCTGAGAGCTTAAATTTGGAGGGCCCATCAAGATGTTCAGCTCATAGCAGGGGCTTGGAAAACAGCCATTTTATTTATTTTGATCATGGTGTATTTGCTGTGCATGTGTGGGCATATGTACCACAGTGCACAAGTGGAAGTCAGGGGGCAACTTTCAGAAGTTGGTTCTCTCTTTCTACCCTGCGGGTCCCAGGGATAGAATTCAGGTCGTTAGCCTTGGTGGCAAGTACCATTACCTACTTACCCTCTCTCTAGCCCTGTGGGCTTCATCAGATTTTGTTTGGCTCTGGGTCAGAGCTGAGTAATCCAATAACACAGTGTTCTTGAGAAGGGGCCCTGTGGTCCAGAGACAGCCCGGTCCCCAGATAGCTATGAAATATGGAGTAGATGAGTGGATAGGACCCCTCGTGAAACATATCCAGCCACACCTCTGATATACATGGGACCTACTGGGCTTTGGGGCACCGGAAAGACATGCTCTGCTGGTATCTGGATTTAGGATTCAGACAGGCCCAAACCAGCCCAGCAGGCTTGGCAGAAGCAGGCAAAAGCTGGATGGACAAAAAGCAAGAGGCCTGTGGAGAAAAGTCTCAAGAGAACACCTGTCTGAGAGAGCCTTAAAAAAGAGGTCTGGGCCTGGGCCTGGGCCCTGGGCCCTGGGCCTGCAGAATGAAGTTTCAAGAAGCGATCTGAATCTGGATGCAGTAGTACATACCTGTAATCCCAACACTCGTGAGGTTGAGGCAGGAGGATCACCTCCAGTTTAAGGTCAATCTATATTACAGTGAACTTCAAGCCAGCCTGGGCTACGGTGCGAGACTTTGTCACAAAATAAAACAAAAACAAGCAAGCAGGTGATCTGAGCCCAGCATGGTTGCTCAGGCCTCAAATGAATTTGAGAGTTCCAGACCAGCCAGGGCTACATAAAAAGACCCTAACTCAACCCTATTCCCCACAAAAAAAAAACAAACAAACCCCCCACACCCCCAAAACAGTAAGGAACAAGGAACAAGAGATTAGTAAGGACATAAATACAAGCAATCACTTGGCCAAGGTTAACTTCATGATGGTAGTCAAGTGGCTGGGGGGGGTGGGCAGGCAGCCAGCCTCAATTATTTGTATTATGAGATGAACTAGGAAAGAGGGGGGAAGGGTCACGTCAGTGGCTTTGACTTAGGGACTACTTTCAGGCTTTGTCTTCTTGGGGGGGGGGGTCTCTGTGTCACCCGAGAAATCCAATCTGTGGAATGGCTTCTCCGGGTCCTTTGTGCGGCTCCTCCAGGGAGACAACCCTAGGGAGAGTCTCGCCACAAAATGAGGCTGAGTGGGTGGCTGTTCTCTAATGTACTGACGGGAGCCAAGAGCACTTGGGATGTGCTCCTACCTGCCCAGGGAGGCCCAGGCTCCTGGGAGTGGGCACTGCCTGTGACTCACTGTGAGTGTGAGGTGAGCCAGCCTCCTGCCCCAGCCCCAGCTCGAAGCCTCGGGGAACAGGCTGGAACCCCAGATGCTCAATGAAGCAGGTGTTTGCAGACTCTGGAACAGCCTCCGGCCCCTCTCCACACTGCGTGTCCCCAAGTGCCTCTGGTGGAGCTGGGGGTTCACTTCTGTCTCTTTGTATGGGAAAGGGGTGTGGCCCTGAGAACAGGACTGATGTCCGTGCCTCTTGGAGTTGGTGGCCTGAGGCCATTTGGCTGCTTGACAGCAATTCCCTGGTATAGGTTTACTGCCTCTGCCCTTTCCTACCACAGAGCACCTCTTTCAATACCAAATCCGTGTCTCCACTTGCAGCCCCTGGACCCTTCTGCCCCTTCCGGGATGGCCATGTGTTGCTGGATTCAAAACTTGGACCCACTGCCCATCTCTTACTTTCCTGTCCTTTGCCCACTTCTTTCTTTGTATTTCAGTTTCCTGTGATGGAAAAATGGAAAAAAATCCAGCATCACAGCATTGTTAACATTTTTCTTTTATTTATTTGTGTGTTTATTTTTTTATTTAATTAAAATATAATTGTATCGGGCCGGGTGGTAGTGGTGCACGCCTTGGATCCCAGCACTCTGGAGGCAGAGAGTTCAAGGCCAGCCTGGGCTACAGAGTGAGTTCTAGGGTAGCCAAGGCCACACAGTGAAATCCTGTCTAGAAAAACCAGTGTGTGTGTGTGTGTGTGTGTGTATGTAATTCTATCGTTTCCTCTCTCCTCCCTTCTACTCTTTTCCTGCCCCCTCCATCCCAAATACACTGCCTCCACTTTATTTTATTTTATTTTATTTTATTTTATTTATTTATTTATTTATTTTTGGGTTTTTTTTTTTCAAGACAGGGTTTCTCTGTGTAGCTTTGGAGCCTTTCCTGGATCTCACTCTGTAGCCCAGCCTGGCTTCGAACTTACAGAGATCCGCCTGGCTCTGCCTCCACTTCTTTAACCATTGTCGTTACATGTATAAACAAATAAACATGTAAATACAACCTGTTGGGTCTGGTTGGTGTACATTTCTGGGGCTGACTACTTGGTATTGGAAAACCAATCCGGGGACTCGTTCTCTGGGAAGACCCGATCTCCCACCTCAGTCATTGATTGCCTATAGCTCTTCGTCAACGTGGCGTGGTGGTTGTTGTTTTGTTTTTTACATGTGTACATAAGTATGTGGTGTGTTTCCTGAATCCTGGGATTTATGTGGGTGCTGTGGATCTGAACTCCAGTCCTCATATCTGCGTGGCAAGCGCTTTACCCACTGAGCCATCTCCAAGTTTTCATCCCGCAGGTGTTCTACAAACAAGGGACGTGAGAAACTCGAAGAGAGCCTAGGACGAATGTAACTCAGCAAATGAGGGCTATTTAATTAATGCCATGAGTAAATGTTTAGGGAGTATTTTGCCAAGTGTTGGAAATTCAGAGGGGATGAAAGACACCGTGGAAAGTGGATAAGGTTAGGTAAAGAATATGCTGTGCTTAGCTGGGCAGTGGTGGTGCACGCCTTTAATTCCGGCATTTGGTAGGCAGAGGCAGGCAGATCTCTCTAAATCTGAGGCCAGTCTGGTCAACAGAGTGAGTTCCAGGACAGCCAGGGCCACATAGAGAAACCTTTTCTGGAAAAACAAAGGATTAAAAAAAGAAGAATATACAGCACCTGGCATGAACAGGATGCTCAGGAAACAGTGGGGCCTCATCTTTTCTTCCCAGGGGCATGCCCTGGCTCTGAGAAAGCCCCAGTGTTCATGGAAACCTACAGATCTAAATCTCTGAAGCGGGAAGATGAACTGCAAGAGATGAGCCAATCTAGTCACCTGAGAATGTGCCAACCAGGAAGTTTCTCTGGGAAATGTATGAGATGGGCGAGCTTTGAGGGTGGCAACCAAGTCCTCGCTTCTAACCTCTGCTGGTATGTTCAGCTAGCATCTAAAAATGAGACAGGAAGTGTTTGCCTTCTCCGGTCCTGGGTCAGTCCTGGATTTCCGTAGGATACTGTGATCCATTCTTAAATCTCCAAAACAGAAATGGGTAGTATCAACCATGGGCGGCTGACTTTGTAGTCTTCATACCCCATTGAGAGTTGCCACCTCAGATTTCATAGTCCGTGTGGTCTCTAACAAGCAGGGAGGGCCATAATCTGAGGCTGGGGGCATCTGGACACGTATAAGAGGTTCTTTGGGGCTCTGGGATAAGTTTAAATGTTTCTTATTTTGAGAGTGTGGCTTGAGGGGGAGAGTATTTCCCTATCATGTTTAAGGCTTGGGGTTCCATCCCTGGTACTGCAAAAATAAATAGATATAGAAGTGCTTCCTGTTCTTTGAAAGAAGCCCAGAATTGGAATGGATGGATTGAAGGGCAGAGGCTGGGGGAAGGGATTCTAAAGTAACTTAGAGAAGACAGGTATAATTTGACTATAGACACTTGAGATAATGTTAGAGATTGTGACAGAAGGAAACGGGAAGGAGACTATGTTAAGAATTACATCCCAGGACTGGAGAGATGGCTCATAGGTTAAGAGCACTGGCTGTTCTTGTAGAAGACCCAAGTTCGGTTCCTAGCACCCACATGGTGACTCACAGCCATCCACAACTCCAGTTTCAGGGTATCTAACATCCTCTTCTGGCTTTCTTGGGCACCCAGCATGCACATGGTGTACACACATGTATGCAGGCAAAACACTCATACACATAAAATAAAAATAAATAAATGTAAAAAAAAAATTGCATCCTAGTCTGGGCATGGTGATGCACACCTGTAATTCCAGCACTCGGGAGGCAGAGGGAAGCAGATCTCAGAGTTCAAGGCCAACCTGGTTTATATAGCAAGTTTTAGGATAGCCAGGGCTACTTAGTGAGACCTTTCTTTAAAAAAAAAAAAAAGTATTTCAACCTAGAGGATGGAGAGATTGCTCAGTGGTTAAGAACACATCCTATTCTTGCAGAAGACCAGAGTTGGGGTCCGAGTACCCATGTCAGGTACAGCTGCCTGTAACTCCAACTCCAGGGCTATCTGCTGCCCTCTTCTGGCCTCCACAGTCACTGCACTCACATGCACACTCCGCCCCATCTCTAACCCTAACTCTAACTACAAATCTTTAAAAAAAAAAAAAATATGTACAGCCTGATGGATGCTGAGGGGAATGTTGGGCATTCCCTCATTCCTCATGGGTGTTATCTCACCACAGACCCCTGAGGCTGGTGCCAATTTTTAATCTTCATTTAAGAGAGGAGTCAGGGACCCCAGAAAGAGAACCATTCTTTCCTGAGGCCTCACAACTAAGAGACAGGACCTGACAGCCCAAGGGGCGCTTCTAGAACCTGAGCACTCACGTCACCTGCTAGGTGAAGCATGATGGGAAAGTAGGAGTCTTGAGCAGAGGAATACCCGTGGGAGGGACTGCCTTGGCCGGACGGGGTTTTCCCCTGGCTGAGTTCCGGGGAAGCGGAATAAATTGCTAATTTCTCTGTCCCTACTGCAGAGTGATTACTTGGGTAGATGAAGCATGCCATCTCTATCTTGCATGGATTCTCAGATGACTCTGGTGATTGACAGCTTACCTACTACTCTGAATAGGGGTTTGGAGAGCTCTCACTTCCTCTTGGCCCCCAAGGATCTTCCAGAGGCGTCTAGGCTGCCGTCCAAACCGCTCTGAAGGTGTGGTGGGGAAGTGAGGGGGAGCATCGGGATGGTATCTCATGGTTTCAAACCCTGCCTCTGTCCTGGGCTTAACTGTGTGGCCTTGGACAGATGGTTTCACGGTTTTGGTTTCTGATGCCTCAGTTTCCCCACCTTAGCAATGGGAGGGCGCTCTCCAAATGCTCAATGAGCTGGACATGGTGTTGCGTGACTGGGACCCCAGCACCGGGAAGCTAGAGCGAGGACAGAGAATGTGAAGCCAGCCTGGGTTGCA
>CABHPP010126491.1:0-22647 GCA_902168425.1 Peromyscus attwateri | reverse complement strand
GCCCCCAGAAATCCACAAAGATGCCCCCACAATAGACTGCTGGCAATGGTCGAGAGACAGCCCAAACTGACCTACTCTGGTGATAGGATGGCCAAACACCCTAATTGTCATCCAGTTGCATTGAGAAAAATATAATTCTAAAGACTCTCATTATACCAGAGTTGTCTTCCCCAGGTTAGTCAGGTGGGCTTTGAAATTGAGATATTTGGGGAACATGGATGATTGGCAGATCATTGATAAATGGTGTAAGGGATGACTGGTAACAAATTTGGGGGATTGGTGTGGAGAGACTGAGAGAACTATCTCCAGATCTCCAAGGGGAGCTTGGATGGCTGGGGATGAGAGGTCTGTAGTGGATAGTGGGGCACTGGCAACTGGGGCATCACTGGCCAGAGGGACTGTGAGTAGGGGAGGGTGTTGAAGAGTGGTACAGAAAAAGCAGTGGGAGACATTAAAGGAGGGATCAGTGAAGTTGAAAAGAGAAAGGGTTTGTTGGATAACCTCAGTCCAAGAGAGGATTTGGCCATGGCACTGAGTATAGAAGAGGAGATGCCTTAGGTGGTTTGATTTTAGTTAGGAGTATAGAATTTATTTAGAGAATTTGATGTTCAAGGACATCTGGTCAGTTGAAGTGGTTATGGAAGCCAGTTGGTGGTGAATATTAATTGTGGCCACAGGTGTCAGAGGTTTAAAGGGGCTATTCCATTTTTTATTGTGTAGTAAGCACACCTTGGACTCCAGTGATCCATGTATCCTCCCGTGAGTCTTTTGTGTATATTTGGAGGGTATGGATGTTAGTGGTTTGGAAGAGTCTGGGTCGTGTTATTGGCTTTCTGGTGGCATCTATCCATTGAACAGTCCTGGTAGACTGACAGACTTTGCACCTCCAATGGGACAGCCCCAGTACTCAAGAGAAGAGCAAGAGTCTGGGAGGAATTGTTCAAGGGTGAAGCAAGTGAAGGGTGGATTGTGACAGTTTGCAAAAATACAGCAGTACTGAATATCAATTGTAATAGGAGCACTGCATCCAGCCGTGAGACAGAAAACCTTACTGAGAACCTGGGAAGAGTTTTTGTGACATATGAGGGTTTCCCTGACCTGGAATTGCCAGACAGATTGGCAATTAAGTGGGCAGAGGAGAAGTACGAGTGGGAGAAGGGGTGGTAAGGTTCATCTTGTTATGCAATAGGGGGGAGGGGGAAACAAGTAATTTTAAGGGAATAGGGACCAGTGGGTGTGAATGATTATATAAAGTGGGGTTAAGAGAGTATTGAGGAATGGAAGGAGGATGTGGGGAATGGAAAGACTTTTCAATTAGACAGTTGGACACAAATTGGAATTTCCCAGAGCCTAACCAGAGCCAGGGTTGTGAGTGCCACGGTATACTTGAGCTGGAGTGGTAAACTTGTTTGGTTGAGGGGTGCAAGGAGAACCTGATCTGCTAGCTGCATGTGAAAAGTCAGAGGATTTGGGAATGTCTTGGGAAAGAGGAAGTTGGAATGTGTCCAGATGAGTGTTTAGATGGACTATAAGAGGGGATGGAAGTTGATCAGAGATGGGTGAAGGTGAGGGATGTAGTCCTGGTATAAGAAGAATTCTCTCAAACAATAATTCAAAAGGAGAAAGATTGAAGGGTTTGCAAGGCAAAGAACATAGATTGGGAAGATATAATGGGAAAAGTATAGTTCAATTGAGATAAATTTCCTGGGTAAGTTTGGTTAGTATTTCCTTTAGGGTTCTATTGGTGCATTCCACGTTACCAGAGGATTGTGAATGGTATAGATAGGAAAATGCCAGGGTAGATGTAGAGCCTGAACCAGGCCCTGGATAACTTGACAGGTAAATTCCGGACCATTATCTCACTGGAGGGAGGGAGGTAGTTCAAAATGAGAGCTATGTTGGAGAGTAGAAAGGTAGTGATAGTGATACCCTTTTCTTTGTGGTTGGATAGGCCTCAACACAGTCAGCGAATGTATCAACACAGACTAAAAGATATTTAAAGCATTTTATAGTGAGCACATGGGTAAAGTCAATCTGCTAATTGCTGCCAGGAGGCAGTCTCCAGGCCTGGTAAGTGGGAAAGCTAGGGGGTTATATAGTGAAGGTGGGGTTAGTCCACTGACAAACATTGTAGGTTGAGTTCTGAAGAGAGGTCTTATTTACTGGGGTGAGAGTCAGGTGGATTTGGAGAAAGGATAGAAGGGTTTTAGTATTACAGTGAAAAATTTGAAGTAAGTAGTGAATAATGTCCTGTGTTGAAGGACGGTTAGGTATGCTGTTATCTGGGTTATGTACTAGGATAGCCTGGAGAGAAGTAGTATGAATCCTAAGGGATGAAAGGGTAGATTGATAGGCAGCCATGTCGGTGTGATTATTGCCTCTACTGAGAGGGCAAAAGAGAGGCCTTGAGGAGGTTATGAATATATAAAGAGTTACTAGTTGAATTACCTTTTGTGTTTAGAAATCCTCATTCTTGCTAGATGGCCAAGTGTGTTAACAGGTTATGGAAAGCACATTTGGAGTCTGTATACAATGTTACGATATATTTTTGGCAATTTGGAAGGCTCTAGTGAAAGCCACCAGTTCTGTTTCTTAAAAGTGTAGGCAGAAGTAGTTAGAGAATCCTCTCATATGTGAGGATGGGGAAGGAAGACTTCAAGAATCTAAGGACAGGAGTGAAGAGGGTCTGGGGAATGTTGAGGTAAAGGAATAAGTGTGGAGGGATTGAAGGGAGTACAAGTAAGAAATGTGAGTGATGAATTTCTGATAATCAAGGTTTGGAGGGATAGAATCTGAGACAGTGGAAAGAATTGAAATCATTTGTAACTTAGTTGAGAAAGAGAGAGGCAGGGGGAGGGAGGGAGAGAGACAGAGATAGAGACAGATGGGAACAGATGATGAGGGGAGGAACCCGAAAGTTAATTTGATAGATTCAGAGATGAACAGAGAGGCTTCTGCAAGAGCACAGGGAGGCCAGATGTGGATGGTGTTGTCTAGAGACTTTTGGAGAATTAGGCTACAGGGGCAAGTTTAGTCCAAGAAAGTGTCCCAAGACCCCAAGGACATAGTCTTGTTTTTTGGAAAGATCTAGATAGATCTGGGAGGTGGAGGGTTAGGACAGAAAGCAAAGTGTTTTGAAGCTTAAAGAATTGTTTATCAATAAGAGGAAGGGGCTCATGGGAAGCTCCAGAAGTGGCTTGGTATAGAGGATGTACTACAAGTAAGTATCCAGGGACCCATGAGTGGAGGAAATATTGGTTATCCTCAAAAAGGAAAGCAATTCAAATTTTGTTGAGGGCAGAAATAGAGAACAGAGATGGGCAAGGTGATCTAAAGTGAGGTGTTTATGGGTCAGCAGGAGTGAGAGAGAAACCAAGATAGGTTACCTGGGGGAGGAGAGAGGAGCTTTGGAAATTGAGACTCAGTTATCCTAGGAGCTGAGGAAATTAAGAAGAAAGACTATGTCAGACTGGCTTTTGGAGAGGGAAGGACTGAAAAGGAGGAGGCCATCTATGTATTAAAGGTAGGAGAGGAAAAGGGAAGGCATGCCAGTTCTGTAGTGAGTGCCTTGCTGAAAGGTGGGGGCTGTCTCTGAATCCCTAGGGAAGGACAGTCCAGGTCAATTGAGGGTATTGTTGAGTAATGGAGTCTTTCCAATGGGAGACAAAAAGGTCTTGAGGATGAATATATAGGGATAGTGAGAAAAATATCATCTTTAAGGTCTAGGACTGAGAAGTGAGTAGTGTTGCCAGCGATAGTGGAGAGGAAAGTATAAGGGTTGGGAAACACAGCATGGAGAAGGACAATGGCAGTTTAACAGAGCAAACTTAGGTCTTGGACTAGGCATAAAGTTTTGTTGGGTTTTTTTTTGTTTTTTTTTTTTACTACCAATATGGGAGTATTGTAGGGTGAAGATGTAGAGGCATAGAAACCATTTAGATAAAAGGAATTGAATGATGGGTTTGAGGCCTCTAAGTCTGGTTAAGGGTAATGGATATTGGGATTTGAAGATATAGGAAGAAGGGTCTAAGTGTAATAGAAAGTTGTTTATGATGTACAATAAGGGCAGAAGTGTTGGTATCCCATACAGTGGGATTGACTGGGGAAGGGGGCAGAGGATAAGACAGATTTGAGAATTTTGGAGAGTGAGAGAGTATGCAAATGGAGGCCGAGGAAAGGTAGAAGAGGGACACAGTGGTGTCCTTGAATCAGCTGCTGGGATAGAAGGCAAATCTCATGCCAGTTTTGGAAAGGATATTTCTTCCTAGTAAGGGAATAGGGCATAAGGAAACAAGAAAGGAGTGGGAAAAGGGAAAGCATTTGAAGGAGCAAGTTAAGGGTGGAGCTTGGAGGGGAATAAAAGACTGGGCATGGACTCCAACTATGGGTGAAGAAAAGGGTGAGTGGAACCCCAGAATTCCCGTAGGACTGAAAATGATCCAGTATCTAGGAGGACATGATGAGGTGACCTGACACAAGAACTGATACCCTAGGCTCCTGGAGAGAGAGCAGTGTGGGTTATTTTATTCAAAGCACAAAACCATTTTTGGAGTTTGTAGACATGAAAGAATTGTACCCTGTGTTGGTCAGGGCCCTGGTTTTCTCTGAGCCTCAGGAACTTGAGATGTAAAACGAGGTAGAGGTTTCTACTTTTCTGTCACATGGATATGCATAATGTAGATCCAGCTGATATTTCAATTATAGATTATTATGAAATATGCATGTTCCTGTCTAGACATTGGGAAATTATATTTTCCATCCCCCAAATTGTTAAAAAATATGCCTTTATGAAGCATTGTAAAACGAACAGGAAACCCCTCCTTCTAGGTTGACTTAACATTTTATAGTCAGACAACATGGTTCAGGTTGACTCAAATTGATACCCCAGCTAAATATAAAGTATAGCAACATGTATGTTGATGGGTAGTATTGTTTTCTCTAGGATTATAGTACTTACAGTTTAGCTTTTTATAGGTAACTGTCCAAAACATATCTCAGCTATGCTGTATTTTATAAGGATGTAAGAGGAAATGGTGATTGATCTTTATTTTATGTATTTTAGGGGTGATTGTGAAAAGAATGGTCTTTGAATGATGCTAGCAAAATGGATGGAGAGAGCGAGTGAGCACTTATTTATATTAAGGCTGATGGGAGAATCTTCTTCCTGTTATGTGCTTGTTCATAACTCTTGTTATTGTTCACACATTGAACTTTTATTTCTACTATAAAATTTAATAGAAGTTGCTTTAAAAAATCATTCCCACTCTCCAACTTTTTCTATAATTCCTATCCAAATCCTTTCTGTGAGCCCGAGATATGGAGTGCTCACATTCAAATGGCTGCTTTTTGAGCTTAGGAGACGATACTCGAATACTAAATTTTATCTGAGCTCTATGCTAACAATACATATAAAAATAGCATATAGGACTAGTTCCGAATTTAGAAAAAGCTTATAATTGTGCTTCCATTTTCTCTTGGTATTATTCAAATTGCTATATTAAGTAGACAAAGAAATAAATTTTTGGCTGAGAATTTACATTTCAGCAAACTTAAAGAATTGAATGTAGAGAATGAATGATTGGGACTACTGAAATACAGCTCAGAGCATCAGGTCAGCTTTGGAGCCAGCTTCAAAAAGTTTGTGATCACTCGCATCAGCTTTGGTGGTAACATACTTCAGAGCTTAGCTAAGTCTCACACCAAGCCATTTCCATGAGTCTCCACCACACAGAGAATTCCTTCATGATCTAGAATCGTGTTGCCTGGTATCTCCTGTCACCAAAGGTCATTCAGGTGAATGATATGGCTAAATCTGTTTGGTGTCAATCAAGAATAAACCCTACTTGCTGCTATATCCCCTTGTGGACAAATCCCTTTTAGTTCCCCTTTTGAAACTACATTCAGAGTCACTCTTTCCAGGTCTTGTATCATAAAAACACACAGTTACATCATACAAAAGGCATTAGATAGCAAAATATACAGTCGGACAAACAAAACCCATTCACTAAGAATGCATCCTGGTGGCCATGACAAGTTGCAAAATGCACAAGGAGAGTTCTTACCCAGCACAAGGAAAGCCTACTAATGGCCATTAATAAATGACAAAAAGAGAAGTCACTCACACTTTTCCAAGAATTTTTAATTTGTTAAGTTTGAAAGTGAAAGATTCCACTTCTTCCAAAAAAAAAAAAAAAGATTCAGCTTTCTCAATATTTCCAATGTTAATATCTCAGGAAAAATCTTTCTGAGTGTATCCTATACATAGCAGGCATCTGAAATGCTAGTTGATTGTTACTTAGATTTGATTTATAGGAGATCTGCTTGAAGTAAACATATTTTCTACGAAACAATAATTGCTTGCCAGGAAAAAGATGAATGAATGAAGGGTCTATGGGTCCCCTTGCAGCCCACAAGGAAACTGTATTTGAGGTCCATTTTCAGATGGTCCTAGAGTAGAGTAGTTACAGCAGACTCCTGACACTACAGGTTAAAAACTGAATCTCAAGAAGATAATTGATTTTAGATTGATGCAAGTAGCACTTTGAGGCAGCGAGAATGTAATAAAAAAAAAAACTCAGAATAGTTTCTAAAAAATTTTTTCAAGCATTTATATTTTAATCCTGTAGATTCTTCTGCCCAAGGCACTGCCAGTTCACAGTTAAAGATGCAAGTCCTGTCCCAGAGTACTTTACTTAGCCAACCTCTGGCTATCATTTAATGCTGTTTAGCCTAGAGAAAATGGATTAACTTTTCCGTGCTTAGGTGCACTGCAAAATGGATATTACACATAAGGTAGCTGTCAGATATTTATCATTCTTAAAGTGCCCATTATTTATAGAAAATGTTTACCATGGTGGTACATGAGAACAAAGGAATCTCATTCCAGGTCTCAGCTTTGGAGACAATTTTATTGGAGTTTGACAGAAGAAACAAAACAGGAAAGTTCTTCTTCTGCCTGGAAGAAGAGAAAGGAGGCAGATGGCGAGAAGAGAGAAAGTCATGTTTTCTGAACTAGAAGTTGAGAGAGTCTGAAGAGTGAGAAATATCTGTCAGTGTCCTGTGAATGAGAATGTCTTTAGAGAGAGTACACTTGGAGTGTCCAGGCTTTGACCAGTGCCTGAAACAGGGAGCAAGCAAAATGAAGAGGAAAGGGTACCATTTTTCGAATCAACTCAGAAAGCAGGCAGGTTTAGCCTTGAGAGACTGTATGCAGCTGCACTGAGGGAGCACCTTAATAAATATCTCACCAAGGAGACTTAGCTCCTCCCATCTTCGCAAGTGGTCTTCAGACTTGGTGTTTCTTTTAACCTTCAGGCTTCAGGCTACTCTCCTGAAGTTAGTGTGTTCTTAGGGACACAGGAGTTGGGGGCCCAAAGTAAGTGTTTATCTTCAGTGACCCAGCTTGCTACTATCTGACAAGCTACATAATACATAGCACCAAACATATGCTAAGAATTCAAATAATATCAGTGCCATTTTCTTAAGTTAATATCATTAAATATATCCAGAAAATTATAGTTCTTCATAATTTTGAGATACGTTAGAATAGATAAAAATCATATTATTCACATTATATTAGTATTCTATTTTAAATATTCTGAATGCTTTTAATAATTCAATGAAATGTCTTTAGATGGTTAGATTATACAATTATTTCTGATGTATTTTTCTATTGGTGTCAAATCATTGCTTATGTAACTATTATGTTTCGGGGTTTAATACGGTCCAATTTCTTCTTAGTTTATAGTTAAGTTTTTAAAAATATTTTAGAAATTTAACAAGAGAACAAAATTCTCAACAACTTACTATAGTTTATTTTCAAAGGAATTCATCTTTAATGAATCTATTTTAAATATTAGACTTCATGTTGCCATAAAATTTTGTTAATTTAATTTTTATATCTTTGGAAATTTTATACATGTAGAAAATGTACCTTGATCGTATTCACCTTCACTTCCTCCCTCCAATTCCCTCTAGGCTCCTCTCCAACACACACACCTCCCAACTCATGTTCTCTTTTTTTTTTTTTGTCCTAATGCACACAGGTATGGAGTCATGTACTAGGGCATAAGTGACCAATCCACAGAGAAAAGTAACTTTCCTTCTCCAAGCATCCTAGGATGCATTCTTAAAATCTTCACTCTTATTTGTTTATAAATCCAACAACAAACTGACAACCATTTCTAAGACATTTCTCATATCAACTTCCTCTACCAGATTCTTAACTAGGTTCCCTCACATCTAGACATATCTAGCTTTTTCATATTCCTTTAGCTCTCAGTTTGACTGTGGCCTTCTTACACATGCTCTTCTTCATCTCCCTCAAGCATTGCAGTACCTATCATATATATATACATAATGTCTGGCTTTTACACTCTACAAAGACAAAGACTTTGTTACTTTTTGTGTATCTAACACAGTGCCTGTTAAACACTCAAGTGTTAAGAAAGATGAAATTATTGTCCTAATTCTTACATTCCTCCCAAATGCTCCCTCTGCACTACACAGAGATGTTTTTGTTTTTTTTTTACTTTTATTGATTCTTTGTGGATTTCACATCATACATTCCAATCCCACTTATCTCCCTGTCCCAATGTGACCATCCCCCCTCCCCCCAAAACAAAACAAAATTTAAAAGAAAAACCAAAAACCAACCAAACAAACAAACAAAAAAATGCGAAGAAACACATTCTGGAAGCTGCGGTGTGACAGTGAGTCCCACAGTTTACCCATTAGTCCATCCATCTTTTTTTTTTAAATAGTCTGATTGTTCTTTATTTTATATCTAGAATCCACTTATGAGTGAGTACATACCGTGATTGTCTTTCTGGGATTGGGTTACCTCACTCAGGATGATATTTTCTAGTTCCATCCATTGTTGGAGAGGATGTGGAGCAAAGGGAACACTCCTCCACTGTTGGTGGGAATGCGAGCTTGTACAACCACTGTGGAAATCAGTATGGCGGTTTCTCAGAAAACTAGGAATTGAACTACCTCAAGACCCAGCCATACCACTCTTGGGCATATACCCAAAGGATGCTGATTCATACCACAAAGATACATGCTCAGCTATGTTCATAGCAGCACTATTTGTAATAGCCAGAACCTGGAAACAACCTAGATGCCCGTCAACTGAAGAATGGATTAAAAAAATGTGGTACATATACACAATGGAGTACTACTCAGCAGAAAAAAACAATGAAAGCATGAATTTTGCAGGCAAATGGATGGAACTAGAAAATATCATCCTGAGTGATGTTTTTAAGGAATAAATTGAATTACATCAACATCCTTAGTATTGTTTATACCACTGCATCACAGTCTTCATTTCTTCAAAGCACTAGAATTAATGCTAAATGAGCATTCATCCGTGAGCTTCTCTGACATCTCTACCTGGTACAGAAACTTTCTCATCTCCCAAATGCCATTAATTGTCCACTGAACCTACCCCTTGTAATAATTATCTAGAGTGTAAGTTCAGAATATCTGTTCTCTTTGTGTGTTACTGTTCTTCCACATGAAGAAGAAACTCTCTGGGGTGGGGTGGGGGGACACTCATTAGTCCTGTTCACAACTGTTTCTAGGAAAAGTTCTATACCAAACAAAAGAAGTTCTATGTCAGACACATCTTGTGGGTTGAAAATGAGTCAATGATACTTTGACTAAAAAAAAATATGTGATATATTTCCTTAACAAGGTAGATTTTATTTTACACCATAAACATTCACTGTAATGGCCATGTGACTACTGTTTTTTATTTTGTATGGAAGTAACATCAAGCTAGGTTCATGGTTTTGCTAGCAAAAGAAGATACTTTTGATATTACTTAAGGGTTACATTTGTGCATCTCACCATTAACAATGTCTACATTTCATGGGGAAACAATCACTATTTCTAGTCACTTTTCTTTTTATCTTCTACAAGTGCTTCCCAAGAAAGGAACTTTATAAATTTGTCTTTTGTCATTTACTCCCCATATACCTCTCAGATAAGCAAGACTTCTTTCTTAGGTAAGAGAAATGACAATGGAAGCACAACAAATTGGAATTTGGAACTATGGAAGCATGAACCAATTGTTAAATTGTGTTGTGTTTTTTTTTTTCATCAGTTCCTAGGGTTAAAATAGGAAATTTGAAAAAATAAGCTTGCTGAAAGACCAAATTGTAAGTCATACACACATCCCACGTACACAAAGAAGGAAAATTCCAATCATAACGCTTTTATTTCCTGTTAATTTCCACCTTTGATATTTGGCATGACTGCTCGATTATTGTTGTCTTCCACAGGTGAACTTAAGAAGGCTGTTTCTGCCTGGAGATTCTGTCTCTGCTGCACACGTATCAAAGTCTGACAAGGATCTCTGCCCTGGGCTTACACAGGCATGAACAGGTGGAAAATCCCCTTCCTTTTCCACGAATAAAGGCACCCAAGAGAGCATGACAAATTGCCCTCACATTTATCACTTTGATATGTGGGAAGTGTAATGTTGCTGAGGAACAGAATTAAAAGCCAAGTGGCAACTGCCTCCTGCCATTATAAGATTATGACCCCTTTTGTAGAAAGAGCACATTAACCTAGCATCTTTGATGGTCAGTGGGCAGAAGCTGCATGAAAAGTTTTAGCTTCTCTGAAAAATTAGATGAAATGCAGGGTCAAATACAATGTGTTCAATTATAGAAAAATCACAAGAGAGGTCATTGTCAACTATATATTAACTCAAACTGAGTCTGATTCTTTCATAAATTATGAAGAGAGATTAGTCATGTTCTGATAATTTCATTTACCTCAGTATTTCTAAGAAGTTCAAAGGTTCAGCAGTTCTTTGGTGAAAATCAAACAATATCCCTAGCCGCTTAGAGCAATGCAATCTTTGTGGAGGGAACACCTGAGTTCTTAGTGACCACCTGTTCTTTCTTTATAGAAAGTATTTCTAGTATTCTATAGTTGTTAATCAACTTATTCAAACTTCCTCCCTCATAAAGAGAAATGCATTGTGTGTATATCTGAGAACGATGTTTGAAACTTAAGAAATGCTTACCTGTATGATTACTTTAAGGTGAGTGAAATAATATTTGTATAGACAGCCACAAGGAACCACAGGTATGGTTCAGTCACTTTTCTGGGGTTTCAGTTTCTTTAGCTGTTAAACAGATGCCTAGACTAATGACTTTTTATTTATATTAAGCTAATGTTAAAGTTCCTTCCTACAAAGACCCACATGTATTTCAAAGATTAACATCATATGAATGACTACTTACAAAATAAATTCTTATCTTCTGAACATTTTCTTGATAGTTTCTTTGGAAAATTCTACGACTGTGGTAATACTTCCAACTTTGAAATGGTTCTTAAATTTCCCACAACTGGTCCTCAACCTGTGCATTATCCCTACTCTAAGTTTGAAAAGAACATAGTGGCTTTACTCTAGAAAAAATGATGTGGCAAGTGAGATATTACTCTAAGATTACTTTCAGAGAAAATCTGGCTTCAACTCTGAGTATCCTTAGTTGTTGTTAAGATGGGTTCTCTAAGGGATCCTGGCTCTGGATGCCATATCGACAACAGTCCTGTAGGGAAACCCACACATCAAAGAACTAAGTGAGACGTCCTGTAGGTAGCCACTGAAGAACTAAGACTGTTAAATCCAAAGCAGATAGGTATGGTGATATTTTATTTGTGCTGAAATGTGATTTTATTTGTATGCTAATAAATAAAGTTGCCTGGGGATCAGAGCTAAAAGCAAGCCATTTAGCAGAAGTCCAATGGTGGTGGCACATGTCCTTAATCTGATCACATAGCAGGCAGAGTCTCTGTGTGGTCAAGGACACAGCCAAGTGTGACCTGAACCTTTAATCCCAGTACCAATCATAGAGACCTGGAGGTCTGTATAGACAGGCAGTGATGAGGAAATCATGTGGTTGGGTTTGAGCCAATGAGAAGGTAAAACAGAAAGGCACTAAAAAGACAGACACACAGGAGAAGGACAGCAGCAAGTGTTAGGCTAAAGGCTATTTGCTAGTGCTCTGATCTCTTTTTACTCTGTATTTGGCTCTGTGTTTTTCATTTAATAAGACTGTTAAGAATTTTGTCTACAGATAGGTAACTAAATCTTGCCCACATCACATACTATAATGTGTCAGGTCTTCATATGGCAAGCCCAGTCCAAGAGCCTGTCTGAATCTTCCTAATAAACAATAGCCAGAGGAGTCCATAGAAGCTACACCATGATTCCTAACAATGAGAATCAGTGAAATTTTTTATTTCAGGCTGTCAAATCAGAGGCAATTTATTACATAACAGAAGATGACAATTGCAAGTAAACAAGTTAAAAAAACACCTGGACCTGTCTCACTTGGTGATTTTACTCTGTAGTAAATTTGAGGGAACAAAGACATGTGAGCAAACACACCAGTGTCTTAGTTCCTTTGTCAATGCTCTCATTATTTTACCTAGTAGTCGATCTTTGTTTTTCTACCAAGGGATATGAATAATTTTCTATTCAGCATAGGAACTATCTGTATGTGTGAAAAATAGAGGAACTTCACTCATCCAACATGTTCTAAGCACAATATTAGTTGCTAAAATCTAGTCATGGATTTGATCTGGCCTGAGCCCTAAAGAAAGTCTTAATCTCAGGAAGGAAAAAAATCACAGCACCAGGAGAAAGATCATAGCATAAATTACAATTGTTTCTGATACAGCAAGAGGGGAGCCAGTGTTCTATTTGCTGTGATAAACACCATGATCAAAGATACTTGGAGAAGCTGAGGCAAGAACCTAGAAGCAGAGGTCATTGAGGAACATTGCTTAATGGATTGCTGCCCATAACTATGTTGGCCATCTTTCTTATACAACCCAGGACCATCTGCCCACAGGAGTAGGTACTCCCACAGTGGATTTGCCCACCTATATAAATTAATAATTAAGAAAGCAGTCCCACAGATAATCCCATAGGTCAATTTGATGAAGGCAGTTCTTTGATTCAGATTATCTCTCCCCACGTAGTTCTTATTTGTGTCAAGTTACCAAAACCTAATCAGCACATCTAATCTCTTACCAACTCAATACACAAACATATCACTATAAACCATAACCTTTCCTTTCTTCTTTATCTTCAAGATCTCATGCTAATAACATAATGTAGAGTACAACTTTAAAGTCCCACAGTTTGTAAAATCTCCAACACTTAAAAAGTTTAATTTTTTTAAAGTCCAAAGTCGCCTAACTGTGACCTTCTGTAAAATCCAAAATAAGTTAAATACTCATTTCAAGAAGAAAGAACCAGGACATAAAATAACTAACACTTACATAAAATCAAATTATATCAATGTGTCTCCAAGCAAATCTTGTTGCTTATATCTGACATTTAGGACTCACTTGTGACCTTCTGGGTCCCAAAGGACTTGAACAGATCAACTTCTCTAGCTCTGCCATCCACAAGAAACACAGCTTGTCTCAAAGGCTCAGTCAGGCTCCATTCCACACAAGTTTCTATTCTTGGTGGTCACCTCACAGTCCTGGCTTCTGCAATGTGCCTGAGTCTCCACTGAAACTGAGGCTGCATCTTCACCAGAGGCCACTCTTGCCCTCTCCCTCTGTCAGGCCTGGAACCATTTTCCATGACCTCCTCAGTCCTCCAGATTTCAGGCTGCCAAACTAGTACCATGTGAAAGATATTTACGCATTGTATCATTTTGTGATTCAGCTTTGGTCCCTTTTAGACTACAACAACTATTTATTGACCCTAACGAAATACTTCCCAGAAGCTGTCGCCTCAATGGTATGTGTCTCTTATTAATCAGAGCATATTCTTCATCACCAGCTAACCAGCACTGATTTCCCCAATGAAGAAAACATTTCACTTCCTCAGAATCTTGGTCTAAAATATTACATAAATGGCCCTGATGTAGTCTCTGTTTCCTTCTGCAATTACACAAGCCAGGCCTCCATTATCTGCATACCTCTTAATAGTCCTATCTTCAAAGTTGCTGTAACTGCTCATTGTGCTCTGAGAACTCAATGGCCTTTTCTAGCCCAAAGCTCCAGAATCTTCCTAAGGGCCTCCCCCAAAACCACAGGGTTCAGTACAGCCGTACACTATGCTTTTGACAACAGTTTCTGTTCTTGATTGCTTATCTGTTGCTTTGATAAGTACCATGATCAAATTCAACTTGGGAAGGAAAGGGCCTATTTTAAGTTACAAGTTATAGACCATCATTAAGACAAGTCAAGGCAAGAAATAAAACAGAGAACTTGTAGAAACACTACTTACTGGCTTTCTTCTTTATACAATCCGGGGTAGCAACCATGTACAGTTGGCGGGAGTCTCCTCCATCAGTTGAAAATATCCTATGTACTTGCCCACAGGCCAATATGATGGAGCTAATTCTACAACTGAGGTTCCCTCTTCCCAGATGACTCTATTTTGTGTCAAGTTGACAAAGCTAACCAGCACAGCCATTAACATTATCATGGAAAAGTGAATTCACAAAGTGAAGTCTCTTTGGATGTAGAGTACTCCAGTGTATTGTATGGGAAGGAGAGATTCTAGACTGAGATAGATTCATTTCCAATAGCCTATAAGCATGATAATATGGTTCACTTTGAAAACTGCAAGTAATTCAAGAGATGTTAGAACAGAATGAGTGGATGGATGGAGAAAATCAGATGCACTAAGAAATAAATTTATTTCTGATAGCATATATAACACATATTATACATTACTGGTTTTTGGTCCTCAAGAAAGGCCACATATTTATTTCTATAGATGTCCCAGGAAGTCAAATAGAACAATGGGAAAGAAAATACCTAGAGTGATATAGTCAGATGCATGCTTTAATACATTATCTTTGAGAGAAAGAAAGTACATGAAGTTTGAGTTGGGAGCAGTTGGGAGAGGAGAAACAATGTGATCAAATACATTATATAAAAATATTAAAATATATTTTGCAAATGAAATTGTCCTTTGTTGTTCTATATGGGAGATGCTCCTTAAGAATATGCACCAGTTCTCTGACTAGTGAAAGAAAAATGCTACCCAGACTATATCTGTCCTTTCAGGAAGCTGAAAAGCAAAGACATATATCTACTGGAGTCAACTTTATTGCAGGTTCAGCTGAAAGAAAGAGACAAAAATGTTATCAGGAAAGGAAAACACTACAGAAGGAATAAGTCTTTAAATGAAAAATGAAGGCTTGAAATTACAAGTCTGAGTGAGACAAAGTTAAAGAAACAACAAATAAATGAGAGCCAAAGCTATGATTTGACCTTCTGTAAGTGTTAGTGCTGAATATCACCTATACATGTAAATGTAATAAATCTTCCAAATAATTCCATAATAAAAGCTTCTCTCTCATATATATATATATATGTATATATACATATATATGTATGTATACATATACACACACATATATATGTTCTGTGTATGAAATAAAAATAAATTGTCTTCTTCATATTTAGGGTGGCAGCTTGAGTCATTGTAGAATTTTGAAAGTAGTTAGGGATGTATTACTTAAAATACTGCCCCACACACTGTTCATAAGCAGTGAGTCAAACAGATTTTCCTTTTTCTTGTTGAAGACATGTAGCTATTCAACTAACTGTGATTTATAATCATTCAAACATATGTTTCTTTCAGGGTGTTACTTATCATTAGGTCATTCAAACTAGTGCTTAATAGGCAAGATTACAATGAATTTATAGCTGTGGCTTGCTTAATTTCATTTTATGTTGTTGCCCACAGCCAGGTAAACAATGAAAAATCATTTATGCCCATGATTTGTACTCATACCCTAACTTCTTTGCCAATGAACTTTCCATTTCAGGCCCTATATTCTGCCATTAATTACAATACCATAAGACTCCTCATCAATAAAGGTAGAAAAAGGGAGAAATAGATTTTCTATACTACAAGTTGAAAGCCTATGGGATAAACTCAGGTAACTGAGCACCTATTCAATGTATCTTTTCAATTCCCAGCATGATGAAGCAGGTTTTCCTAACTTATATTATTAAGAACCTTTGAAAGTCAGAGTCCACTGAGGTTGGGCTCTCCCAGGGATATTGGCTTAAAGGGTTTTTCAAATATCAAATGTTCTTCATGACTGTGTATTTTTCTAAAGCATCTAAAGTTTCTTTCTCCCCATAGACAAATGTTGACATCATCCCTAATAGGCTGTCCACGATGTGACACAGCCTTCCTCCTGTTTTATGTTGCTTTTCCTACTGAAGACAGTACTGTTAAGCTGTAGGAGTTCGTGTTCAGACACTGTAGTCTTCACACAATTCATCATGCTGTTTCCTCTCCTGTAACACCTTTCCTCCAATACACAGATCAAGTGCATGCACAGCCTCCCCTTCCTGGCATGAGTCTTTGCCTCTGTAAGAAAAATATGTTCCTACCTTATAAAACTTCTAAGTTTTCATCCTAAGCAGAAGGACCTTAAATATCTCTAGCCGCTTTTGCAGAGGCAGACATTTTTTTAAAAACCCACGTTCAAGAGGACAGATCCATATGCTCTCATAGCCTCCCAAGCTATTCCCCTGGTCTCTGCACCCTCAGCCCCCAACCTGATGTGTCTCTCCACTCCTGAGATGTCTTCCTACCAAAGCAGCCTCATGTCTTCTTCTAAAATTTCCAGTGATTTATCTTTGATCAACTTAACATTGTATAATCTCGTTTGTTGTCTCTTCCTGTGGTGGTTTGAATGAAAACAGCCCATAAAGGCCAATAAGGAGTGGCACTATTAGAAGGTGTAGCCTTGTTGGTGTGGCCTTGTGGGAGGAAGTGTATCACTGGGGGTGGGCTTTGAGGTTTCTGAAGTTCAATCTAAGCCCAGTCTCTAAATCAATCTCTTCTCTCAATCCTGCCAATTCATATGTAGAACTCCCAGCTACTTCTCCAATACCATGTCTACCTGCATGCCACGATGCTTCCCTCCATGATGATAATGGACTATACCTCTGAAACAGTAAGCCAACCACAGTCAATCCTCTATTAGAGTTGCCTGGCATGGTCCTGGTGTCTCTTCACAGAAAAAAAAAAAAAAAAAAAAAAAAAAAACAACCACTCAAGGCACTCACAAAAAAATGTTAAGTGCTGTGTTGGCAACATTTGGACTTCTATGCTAATCTACTCAGACATCAAAAAGTAAAGAATAAAGAATTAATGATTTTTATAATTTGTAATTTTTAGGAAGTAAAAATTACTTTATTCAACTTTTCTCTCACTGTGATCCATTGGAATATATATGGGAAAATAGAGAGATAAACTCTGGAGATGAAAGGATATTTTATACCATAAACAGACCTACAATGGTCATTCTGGGACTTCCTGTTACTTGGCCCTTATTAAATAGTATCTTCCAGCAATACTTCAAATCCTTGTTAGAGTTTTTTCTCCATTACCATTAAAATAAGTAGAAACTCATATGGGTCTTCCCATCCAAGCCCATATGTTCAGATCTGAACCAAGGGTCCCAGTTGGGCTTCTTCTGAGACTTTTAATAATTAATATTTTGACCAAGTTGATACTAATGTGGGGAGATATTGAAGTTGATCGGGTTTATGGCCTGCTTAATCTTTTCAGCTATGGCAAGATTTTGTAACTTTTCACAATATATACAAATACTTTAATAGAGGTTACTTTCCTTTCTTGTGGACAAACAGTACTGCAGCTTGTTTATAGCATGTCTTCACAGGCATTGCTGGATGTGTGTTTATGGGTAAGAGATTGAGAGCTTTGGCTGTAATAAAGATTGTCTTTTTATTGTGAAGACAGTTCCATTTTTTTTCTATAAATTCAAGCATATGTTAGACTGCTTGTAATTCACAGAATAAATTTGATAAATACCAAATCATATGTTTGACACATATGTACATTTGGGGGTTTGGAGTGTGGCTTAGTCATATAGCACATGCTTTGCATTTATAAGGCCTGAGTATAGTCCTCACCACAAACAAAAATAAATGAACCAAAATTAGCTTCATTTATTGAGAAAAGGATTTCATACCTTTGGTGCTTTACAACCTAAGATAAATTTTTGGATTCTCATCCTGCTCAAGCATATTTTCTTTCTTGATAAAAGTTTATAAGCAAAAGCTTTTATATATAATTAAAAAACTATATCCATGAGACATAAATATCATATGAATATAAAATAAACTCAATCACATTGTTCAAAAGTTGTGGTTTTAAGACATTCTTTACACATGCCGCCTCCCCTTCTTGGCACATCACATCTTTTCCTCTATAAGAAAAATCTGTTTCTATATTATAAAACTTCTAAGTTTTCATCCTAAACAGAAGGACCTTAAATATCTCTCTTGAGTTATTTAAACCTCTAAGCAACAGTTTCCTTGGCCATAACTATTTAAAATAATAGCAGATGTACTAATAAATGATAATATGGATTAAATGAGATATAGATGGACTATAATGAAATATAATGAGAGTACTGACCAGATTCTTGTCACATAATAAAGAAAATTTTGTTGGCAATAAATTTCTGTGTGCAGTATACATGGCAGAGAAAAGATACTGTGTTTAGTTTCTGATAGTTTTATGAATTAGCATTTTTTCATTGATGTACAAATAAGTTCCTGAAACATCAATTGCTTAGGATCCAATCATGCAGGCAGCTTTTAATGTACATTAGAATACTGAAAGAAATGATTCTATTCCACAGAGTATTCACTCTGATCTCAACAACATGTTTTCAGCTATATGAATTTACAGTGGAGTTAGTGTTAATCTTGGCTATATTTTATTTGATAGGTAGCTGTGGAAGTTACGGTTAACAAAAGTACACAAAATGACATGAGATTATTAAAAATACTGTAAAATTCTAATTAGAATATGCTCTACCATTCTGCTTTAAACCATAACCAATATTTACTTTAAATCCTAACATTTCAAAATATCCTGTTTATGCTGTATGGCTGAATATCCTAAATGTATATGTTTTATCTTGGACTCACTGATGGCAATCAATCGATACTTTTGTAAAATTTTACCTTCAAACAACTTATTTCTAAAATTATTAAAATGCTTCAGTCAGTTTCAAGTTGTGTTTTCAAAAAATGTATATATATATATATGTATATATAATGTATACATGTATAAAATCTTATATTTCTGAACATTTTCTGCTTTTTTAGTATTTCTTGTGGAATTTTTTTGCCTTTTTCTATTGAAAAACACTTTTGTCATACAAAATAGTCTGATCATGCTTTTTCCCTCCCCTAACTTCTCCCACTTCCCCATTTTATTGTTCTGTTTAGATTATGTTTTCTGAAACGCATTTCTTTTTCTAAGATCATCTCTCTTTATCATCAGTTCTCACACCATAGCCTCAACTAACAACATATTGAAAATATTTTTATTAAATTTTTTCATTTATTTTACAGGCCAACCACATTTTCTTCTCCCTCCTCTCTTCCCACTCCCTCTCCTCCTCACCTCCCATCTACCCCACCCCATCCACTCCTTCTCAATTCAGAAAGGGGCAGGCCTCCCATGGGAGTCAACAAAGCATGATATATCTAGTTGAGGCATGACTAAGCTCCTTCCCCCTGCATCAAGGCTAGGTGAGGGATCCCAGTACAGGGAATAGGTTCCAAAAAGCCAGCTCATGTGCCAGGGACAGGTCCTGACCCCACTGCTAGGGGCTCCTGAAACAGACCAAGCTACACAACTGTCTCACTCACATACAGAGGGCCTAGTTCAGTCCGGCAGGCTCCCTATCTGTTGGTGCAGAGTCCTTGAGCTCCCACTAAATCAGGTCAACTGCCTCTGTGGGTTAGTGCATCATGATCTTGACCATCCTTGCTTATACAATCCCTCCTCTCTCTCTTCAACAGGACTCCCAGAGCTCGCCCAGCCCAGTGCTTGCCTATGGATCTCTGCATCTGCTTCCATAAGTTACTAGATAAAGGCTCTCTGCTGACAATTAGGGTGGTCACCAGTCTGATTACAGGAGAAGTCTAGTTCAGGTATCTCTCCACTATTGCTAGGAGTCTTAGCTGAGGTCATCCTTGTGGATTCCTGGGAGTTTTCCTAGTACCAGGTTTCTCCCTAACCCCAAATGTCCCATTCTATCAAGATATCTCTTTTATTATTCTCCCACTCCGTCCCGCCCCCAACTTGACCAGCTTGATCCCTCATGTTCCCCTCCCCCCAACCCCTTCCCTCCACGAATCACAACCCCCTACCTACTCCCAGTTTACCCAGGAAATCTCATCTATTTCCCCTTCCCAGGGAAATCCGTGCATCCCTCTCAGGTTCATCCTTGTTACCTAGCTTCTCTGGGGCTGTGGATTGTAGCCTGGTTATCAAATGTTTTTTTAAAACATGAATCAGTGCTGAACATACTCATCCAGAATTAGAGAGGATGGAGGATTCTAGGTGAACACAGTTCACTGAATCAACTAAGCAGGGCTCACAGAGACTGAAGCAGCAAAATGGGGCCTGCAAGGGTCTGAACCAGCTTCTCTGTGTATTTGTTATGACTGTAAGCTTGGTGCTTTTGTGAGACTCCTAACGGTAAGAGTGGGTGTGTCTCTCTCTGGCTCTTTTGTTTGCTCTTGGGAGTCTTTTCCTCCAGTTGGGTTGCCTTGTCCCGCCTGGATTTGAGGGCTTGCCATCTCTCTGTTTGTTTGTTTGTTTTAATTTAAGAATTTTTTTATTCATTTTACATAACAATCGAAGATCCCCCTCTCATCCCTCCTCCAGCTCACCCCCATCCTCACCTCGCATCCCCTCCTCCAAAAGAGTAAGGGCTCCCATGGGAAGTCAGCAAAGCCTGGTACATTCAGTTGAGACAGGACCAAGCCCCTCCCCGCTGCATCAAGGCTGAGCAAAGCAGTCCACCATAGGTAACAAGCTCATGCATCAGGGATAGATCTTGATCCCTCTCCCATACTCAGAGGGCATTGTCCAGTCCCATGCAGGTTCCACAGCTGTTGGTCTAAAGTTCGTGAGTTCCTACAAGCCATCTATTATTGTATCTTATTTTGTCCTGTTTGGTGGCTGTCTCTTAGGGGACTGCTCTTTCTGACGGGAAATGGAGAAGGAGTGGCTCTGGGGGAGAAGGAAGTGTGGGGAGCTGGGAGGAGTGGAGGGAGGGGAAACTGTGGTGGAATGTGTATGAGAAAATAATCTATTTTTAATTAAAAATAAAATATATTGAATAGCTTTTTTGCAAATCCTGCATTGTATAAGATTTGTGAATAATCTGTGCTGATTCAAAGCATATGGGATGATATGCACTGTTACTTGTAAATCCAACCATCATTTTATATGAGTGACTTGAACATATCTGACTTTTGGTGTCCTCAAGAGATTCTGGAAATACTATCCCACAAAATTCCAACTGAAGATTAGATTATTATTAACAACTGTGAAAATATGATTAGTCATTTTCAGACTAATATAGGTTTATAGCTCTAGTACACATAGCCGCACTTCCTTCCCATAAACCTACCATCTACTCTCACTCCCCTTTTTTTTGTATTAGACATTGAGCTTTCATCTGTCCCCAGTATTATCTCCTTAGCCAGTGTGATATCCTCTGTTTCAGTTCACTTTCTATTGCTGTGACAAACACCATGACCAAAAGCAAATTAATTAGGAAAGAGTTTGTTTAAGCTCAGTTTTCACCCACTGGGAAGAAAAATCAGGGTGGAAACTCAAGGAAGGAACCTGGAGCTAGGAACTGAATCAGAAAATATGGAGAAGTGCTGCTTAATGAGTTACTCAGCCTGCTATCTTATATGTCCTTGGGCAGGATGTCCAAGGCACCACACTCAATGAGTTTGGCCTTCCTACCACTAATCATTATTCAAGAAAATGTACCACATATTCACCTACAGGCAATCTGATGGAGGCATTTTCTCAATTGATATTCCCTTTTCCTATCTGGTGTCAAGTTGACAAAAGAACTAAGCAAGGCACCTACTTCTAGGGATGGTTTTGTCTGTGGTGAAAGGCTTGAAATCTGATCATCACACTTGCACATAATTTACAACCAGCAGAGCTTTGAATTTGTTAATCCTTGCTTAGAAACTCTCTCATGCTGTTAAATTCTTTCCCCTTTAGAATCCTAGATTTCCAATGAGGCTCTTAACTATCCTTCCAATCTGCCTTGTTTTTGTTCTATAAGAAATGTTTTATACTTACCACTATCACATGATTGACAGATGTTGTTCAGTAAGTTCTTAAGTAAATACTTATATTTAACTAACCTGAAAGTCTGACAAATGGATAAGGATAATGCTTGGCTAATGGCCACTATGCAATAAACTATGTACTAGCTATTTCACATAGGAAGAACAATGAGAATTGGTGCATAAGGAATGAAGAAATATCTATTGAACTACTCTTCACAAGTTATAAAAATAACTTCCCAAGAGCTGAGGTACTAAGTAAAAGATTGTAGTGATTTAACATAGCACAAGTGTAAGAAAGGATGCATCAAATGGAACAGGTGGGACACTTTTACATTGCTCACTAAACCTCTCCTCAAGCACTGAACCTATGACTTTCCAAGAGACACATAAACAAATGTCTACTCATCCCAGATAGGCACTGACAGCATACCAAAGAAAAAATTCCACCCAAATATAGCCTAATGAACTAGCAAGATT
>CABHPP010126490.1:0-28591 GCA_902168425.1 Peromyscus attwateri | reverse complement strand
AAGGAAGGAAGGAAGGAAGGAAGGAAGGAAGGAAGGAAGGAAGGAAGAAAGAAAGAAAGAAAGAAAGAAAGAAAAGAAAGAAAGAAAAGAAGAGAAGAGAAATGCAAGAATGCAACATAAGATTGGACAGTCCAGCTAAACTGATGGTCATGCAGACTGTATAATTCCTCTGTATCATTTCCCCAGCACTTATTAAAAAAGAAAAAAGAAAAAAACTTGATGCTTATTTGAATGAGCTACTGTTCCTGGAACCAAAGAACCCTTAACTTAGTAAGAACAACCTTAGTAAGTCAAGTGGAGGAGTCTACTGTTACCTGTATCACACATAGGTGAGCCTTTTCTGAAGTTGAGGATGTATCTCTCTCACCTTCCTGTAACAGACCCTGCTTACATCCTGTGTTATTTTGGACAAGTAAGGACCGGCTGAAACAAAGCATATTAATCTATCCCTTTACTACTAAGGAAATGTTTTCAATTGCTTATCTGATAAGTTATAGGTTATTTCCAGTACATACCTGTCTCGCCTACAGGCCAAAATACTGAATAAATATTTAACAATGTGCTCAGAATATTAAAATGCATAAGAAAGGTTCTCGTGCCTGGAAGGGTGAATAATCTGAAGAGACACGTGTATACTATTAGGTAGTATATCTGTCAAATTCATTTCTTAAACTTTCATTTAATTTCATTAGGTATTCTCTCAATGAGCTGTGGAAAGTTCTATGGGAACACAGAAGTCTGTGTCAGTCATTCTGGCTGGAAAGTTGAAGACATCTCCCCCCTACAAGAATGAGCAGAGCGTGTGAAGTAGGGCGGAGTTTCCAGTGCACGTTCCATGCTATGTAACCATTGTTACTGCCGATGGGTGTAGGAATAGATGGGTAGAGAGACCCATGATTGATTGACGATCAATCCACGGACTAGTAAGTTTCATAAATACTGGGCTTAACAAGGTTCACAGTTTCTTTATTGTATACCTTCCGAGAGATATTCATTTTCAGTGTTGGTTCTGAATCTCCAAGAGAAAAATATCATAAAGCATGGCCTCATTGTATTGGTTTATGAGGTCCTATTTCCCTTTCAACAATTTGTGGGGAACAGTGTTTGGGGGGCTTAGATAAAATGAGTATTGCCCATTTCTAGCTGTTTTGTTTTGACCCTCGTATAGAATAGCTGGGGTATGACGGCCATTAGGCAAATGGGATGCCATTCTTCATATCATGACTACACAGAGAAAACTTCCTTGTAGATTCCTAAAGGATCTAACAACGTTTTTTGTGTAAACTTACTTGATTTTAATACAAAAATTTGCTGCATTTGACTGCAGAAGATGCCTTTTTCATACTTGAGGTTCATTTTTCTTTTTTTATTAATTTATTTTACATCCAGAATACATTTCCCCCTCCCTCCTCAACTCCCATTTCCTCCCCCCACCTCCCCTCCCTACCTCAATCCACTCTTCCTTTGCTTCTGTTCAGAAACATGGCAGGCCTCCCATGGGTATCAACAAAGCATAGCATGTCAAGTTGCAGTGAGACTAAGCACCTCTCCCTGTACCAAGGCTGGGCAAGACAACCCAGTATAAGGAATAGGTTCCCAAGAGCCAGCCAAAGTGTTAGGGACAACCACTGCTCCCATTCTTAGGAGTCCCACAAGTAGACCAAGCTACACAACTGTCATATATATGTAGAGAGCCTAAGTCGGTCCCATGCAGGCTCCCTGGTTGTTGGTTCTGACTCTGTGAGTTCCTATGAGCCAGGTTAGTTGATTCTGTGGATTTTCTTGTGATGTCTTTGAGCCCTCTGGCTCCTACAATTCTTCTTCTCTTCAGCAGGATTCCCGGAGCTCAGGCTAACATTTGGCTGTGGGTCTCTACATCTGTTTGCATCAGTTACTGTCGTCAGATGAAGGCTCTCTGACGACAATTGGGGTAGTCACCATTCTGATCAGAGGAGAGGGCTAGTTCAGGCTAAAGAAGTTGCTGAAAATATCAAAATCATGTTTCAAGGAGAGCAGGCCAGAAGTGAGGTCCCACAAACCTCAGCTGCCCCTGCACATTATGCACAGATTGCGTGTCTGGCCTCACCAGCCTGCACAACAGATAGCCATGAGCACCTAAGGTTACTCCCTGGGTCATACAACTGGTTCCAGACCCTGCTTTCTGGGTGATGTTTGTTCAGCACAGATGAGAGACTTTTCTTGCCTCAGAGCCAATAATAATTCAAAGCCACCCTTGTCTTGTGTCTCAGCATGCTCCAATCCAGCTGCTCAATCTGAATCTTAAATTCTTTTTACCGTTCTGTTTATTTTCCTTCTTGCTAATTTATGAGATACTAAATGACCTTTTCAAAAGCCTTCATTTGAGGGCTCATTAAAATTCTAGGAAGTCTTCCACTGGCTTGTTCCTTCACAGGCACTAATTTGCATGTCACAACATAATCAGAGGGTTAAGGACAACACAGCACTACTTCACAGGGTGTTCCACACCTAACGGGGTTGCCATGCAGATCAAGTCAGCTCTTATGATGCCACAAGGCACCAGGCTTGTTTCTCCTGCTGTATCTTACTTCATTGTTATAGAGAACACCACACACATCACCTGTGACTACTTTTCCTCTAACGAATGACAGAAACGGAAAGATCAAGTTGCTAAGCAGACTAGCTAGGCACCTCCTTCTCTTTGGTGAAAACTTCACAATATTAATTGCTTTCATCTCTTTCATAAACTTATCTGTAGGCAACAGCGCACTTCTACTTTCCTACTAGAAAATGGAAGCATACTGGCTGTAGTGGTTTGAATGATAAATGTTCCTACACAGTCTTGAGTACTTGAACACTCAACTCCCAGTGGATGGTGCCGTTCACAGTTCAGCCTTGCTGGGGGGTGGGGGTTGTCACTGGGGGACAAGCTCTGAGATTTAAAGGCCTGAACAACTTTCAGTTTGTTCTCTCTGCCTCATCCTTACGCTGCAAGATGTGAGCTCTCAGCTTCCTGCTCCTGGCACCAACCCTGGGGAGTGGATGAAGTCCTGAGTGAGTGTGTATGATTGACATGAGCACAGCCATGTCAAGAACTCCAATGCCTTAGATCCATGGGAATGGCAAAGCTTTCTCTGATCCAAGTATGGATGTTTACAAATGGTTGACCTCTAGCTAAAACCAACCAACAAATGCAGAAATTATCAACCATAGTTTCTTCCTCCTGGATGACGGCAACCTGGGACTGCTCTCATACAGAGACTGTTAACCAAAATTAGCTAACCCCCCACCCCGCCCTGTTCCTGATGTATATAGTAAACACACTGAGTTTCCAGACTGCTGCTGGTGTGTCTCCATCAGAACACACAGCTCACTCAATCCCATCTTTTCTATATGTCATTTCTTCATTCCCCATTGCCCTAGCCAGGTCTATCCTTAAGCCAGGCCATTAGTGGCACCAGGTTGTGGCAGGCCACCCCCTGTTGCTACGCTGTTCCTGCCATTATGAACTCTAACCTTCTTCAAATAAACTCCTTCTTCTCTAAGTTGCCTTGGTCATGGTCTTTTATCACAGTAACAGAAAAGTAACTAACACACTACCTCTGACAGCTAAATAGTTTTACCTCCTCTAGAGTCAGAGTTTTCATCCCAAGGTTGCTATTTTATTTGTCTTCAAAACATCCTATTCTTGTCTTAGAACCTTCTCTTCAAGCTTCACAAATGAGACTTTCCTTTATCTCATTGGGGCTTTAAACATAATTGCTTTACAATTTGGCTGCTCGAACTCTTCCTTTCTGTGTGGCTCCTTTAATCAAGTTGTTTTGTCTAGCCCATCTCCTGTGACATTAGCTTTCCTCTAATGCTGCTTCTTGGTTGTGCGCTCTTGTTTTTGAGTGGATTTCTCCAGGGCCCACAGGATGGCAGTTTTTTGCTATTGCTACCAGCCTTGATCTTTTCCCATAGTGGTCCTAGTGTGCAGATATCTTCTTGCCAGGGAATGTGTGTGTACTCTGTCATCTTGAACTAAAACTTTTGTGCCTTCTCTGGCCCCTTGGGAAATGTCATGTGAAAAGAAAGAAAAGAAAAGGAAAGGAGGGGGAGGAGAAGAGGGGAGAGGAAAGGAGGGGAAGGAGAGGAGGAGAGAGGAGAGGAGAGGAGGGAAGGGGAGGGGAGGGGAGGGGAAAAACTTAAGCTGAACATGGTGGCACATGCTTGTAATCCTATCCAAGGCTGGGGCAGGAAGTGTCTTATCAAGTTCAGGGTCAGCCTGGACTATATACTTTTTAAGAAGTCGGTATTTTCACTAGTTGTTCAATTCCATAGTCACCTTTTAGATTTGATTTGTCTCTATGTGGTTCATTCACATTTTCAAACATCTACTCATTGATTCTTCTGTGTGTTCTGGGGTCATTTTTGGCTACCCAACCCTGACCTCCACACTCACAGGATAAATGGCCTTAAGGTCTTTGCCTATCAATTTGTTCATTATTGAAACAAGATAACAGTAAGTCCTACTTTAAAGGTTTAATGTGAGGATGAGTCATATTTGCAAAAGAGTTAGCAGAGTGTCTGGTGTTCAGTAAATGCTCAGGAAAAAAAAAACAGAAAGAAATACAAAGGACTTTTTTGTTAACAAACCCAGTGCTTACCACTCCATTTTGTACACGTAGCTTTCCATTTTGTACAGTTTCCCTCTGCCTGAAGGGTTTCTTTGACATTTCTTACAGAGCATATTTCATCCCCTGGTAGCATGCATAAAACCTTCCAGCACTGTGAAAGCTAATTAATAGGGATGAAACCTTCAGGTTGGCATCAGCTGGATTTCTCTGTGTCCTATGATTCAAATATTAAAAAGAAATGGTCTTGGCCCTCAAAAAATGTGACACTTTGCATCATGGAGCCTCCTTTAAGGAGTATAGACTCTCCTCCTTCTCCTCAGAAAGAAATGCTTCAGCAATAAGGTTTTACCATCAAGTTCTGGAGGGTAACCAAGGGCAATTGCAATAACCTATAATGTTTGGGGTGTCTACAGCACCACAGTGGCCAAGAAATCAAAAAGAGATAACCCATTATGGCACTAAGCTTTTTTTATTGGATACTGTATGATCTCGGGGAGAAGCATTGTTACAGAGTTAACTTTAACTCCATTGAACTCTATTGAACTTTATGTGTATATTTATGTGTATGTACAGTTAATGCATGTGTATACATTGTAGGAAGTTTGTACAGTAGTAGACTTCCATATGGCATTTTTGAAGGTCTTCAGTGTTAGCTGTCCCTCCTCATACTCACTCCTCTATCCCGCCTTCCCACACCATTTAACCCTTCTATCTCTCCCCTTTCCTGCTTCATACCACCTGTGTTCTTCCCCCTCCCTTGAGGTCCTCTCCCATTGTCTGTTCCTAGTCTTCTGCCTTCTATGGTTACTCCAATTTAAACACACTTATCTGAAGACTCAAAGCTGGCCTCCACATATGAGAGAGAACATATCATGTTTGTCTTTCTTGGTCTGGGTCACCTCACTCAGAATTATTACTTCTAACTCCATTTACCTTCAAATTTCATTTCCCTTCACAGATGAATATTGTTCTACTGTGTACATATACCATATTTTCATTATCCGTGTGTCAGTTGATGGGTATCTAAGCTGTTTCCGTTTCTTGGCTATTAGAAATAGAGCAGCAGCAAACATGGATGAGTACCTATCTTTGTTGTAGGATATAGAGTCTTTGGGAGTACATCCAGGTGTGGGATAGCCAAATCATGTGGTAGACCTACTTCTAGCCTTTTGGTGAGCCTTCACACTGACTTCCATAGAGACTGCAGTATTTCCACCAGCAGAGAATAAGTGTTTTCCTTTTCCCACATCTATCCCAGCATGGTCATTTAGTTTTTTAAGTTTTATTTTATTTTAACCATTCTGACTAGGGTAAGATGAGCCTCAAAGCAGTTTAAATTTGCATTCCCTGATGGCCTTTGTTCCTTTGTATATTCTATGTCTTTTTCCTCCTGGCTACTCTTAAGATTCTCTCATCATTATTCTACAGCAATTTGATTATCGTGTGCCTTGGTGTAGCTTTCTTCAAATTGCTTGGATTTGGTCAGGTGAACTTCCTGGACCTGCAGGATTATAATTTACACAGTGTAGTTTTTTCATCTATTATTTCTTCAAATACTTTTTATATCTTCTCCTGGGGCTCCAATTATATGCATATTAGATTCCTTTAAGGTCTCTCATTGCTGAGCCATTCATTTATTTTAGTCCTCTGTCTCCCTGCATTGCATTTTGGATAGTTTCTATTACCATGTCCCCACATTCACTAACCATCACTCTCCCAATATTTTATTGGCTGTACAGAAGTACATTTACTGCATTTGACCTAAACAACATTGTAGCTTTCGTCTCTAAAAGTTCCAACTGCATCATTTTTAATGTTGTCCTCTATGATAGTTTTAACAACTTGGCACATCCTAAAATTGCCTGGAAAAAGAGTTTCCGTGAAGGAGGCAATATGACTTCCCTGCAATGATGCATTCTGACCTGGGATTGTGAGCTAGCATAATTGTAAGCTGTTTATTGGGGTATTTTATCACAGCAACAGAAATGAAGCTAGGGCATCCTCTGCTTACCATGGCAATATGTTTCTCTGTCTTTTCAGACTCATAGAATATATTTATAATTTTTGAATCTCTGTCTACTAATTGGAATATGAAATGTCATCTCTGCAGTTTTATTATTACTTTTTTCCTTTCTGTACTTTACAAAAATGTAATTATATTTATCCACTCATGTTTGATACTGAGAATTGAACCTAGAGAGTCATGCATGCCAGGCCAGCACTGTGCACTGGAGTGCGCAGCCACAAGCTGTGTTATTGATTGCTTTTAGTCTTTTGTTTGTTTGAAATAGACTCTATGGAGCACTGGCTAGCCTGGAACTCACTATGTATACCAAGTTAGACTTGAACACAAAAAGATCTACCTGCCTCTGCCTCTTGAGTGCTAGAATTAGGGATATCCACCACCATGTTGTCTTAGCAAGAGCCTGGGTTCTTTGGAGATTCCCGTGGGACCAGTTTGGACAGCAATTCAATAAGATGTAGTGCAAACATGGTATTGGAAGCTTCAGTTGGTGACAAAAAGAATTGCCAGTTGGAATTCTGTCTCCCTCATTATTTGGCGGTTTGATTTGCATTGCCTTCATATATGTATATATTTTGGGAAATTTCCACTGTATTAGGTTTCCATCCTACCCCTCAAATGCCCCTCAATTTTAGCTCTCTTTCCCCATATTCCCTCCTACTACCTCCCTCCTCACCCCTTCCCAACTGATCCTCCCATTCCAGACCCTCCCCATCCATCCATAAATATCTGTTCTACTTACCTTTCTGAGTAAGATCTATCTGTTCCCTATAGTCCCTTACTCTACACCAACCCTCAGTGGTTGTATGGATTGTATCTTGGTTATGCTTGACTTAGCTAATATTCACCTAAAAGTGAATACATAACATATTTGTCTTCTGGGTCTGGGAGACTTCACTCAGGATGAACTTTTCCAGTCCCATCCAATTGCCTGAAATTTTCATGATGTCATTTTTTTAAACGACTGAGTAATACTTCATTGGGTAAATGTACCACATTTGTTTTTTATCCATCCTTCTGTTGAGGGATATCTAGGTTGTTTTCAGTTTCTGGCTATTATGAATAGAGAAGTGATGAACAAGTATCTCTGTAGCAGGATGAAGCATCCTTTGAGAATATGACCAAGAGTGGTATAGCGGGATTTGAGGTATATCAATTCCCATCTTCCTGAGGAACCACTATACTGATTTTCATATTGGCTGTACAAGTTTATACTCCCACCAACAATGGATGAGTGTTGCTCTTACTCAACATCCTTGCCAGCATGAGCTGTCATTTGTTTTGTTGATCTGAGCCATTCTGACTGTTAAAAGATGAAATCTCAAAATAGTTTTGATTTGCATTTCTCTGATGGCTAAGGATGTTGAACATTTAAGTATTTTTCAGCCATTTGAGATTCCTCTATTGAGAATTCTGTTTAGATCTGCACCCCATTTTTAATTGGGCTTTTTTTTCTTGATATGTAGCTTCTTGAGTTCTTTATATATTTTGGATATTAGCCCTCTATCAGATGTGGAGTTGATGAAAATCTTTCCCCATTCTTTAGGCTGCCACTTTGTCTAAATGATAGTACCCTTTGCCTTACAGAAGGTCTCGTTTTTTTAATTGTTGGTCTTAGTGCCAGTGCTAATGGTGTTCTGTTCAGAAAGCCTCTTCCTGTGCAAATGAGTTCAAGGCTGTTCCACAATTTTTCTTTTATCAGGTTTAGTGTGTCTGGTTTTATGTTGAGTTCATTGATCCATCTGAAGTTGAATTTTGTGTATGATGATAAGTATTGATCTATTTGGATTCTTCTACACATCCCCACCCAGTTTAACTAGCACCATTTGTTGAAGATGCTGTCTTTTTTCCACTGTGTATTTCTGGCTTCTGTTTCAAATATCAGGTATCCACAGGTGTGTAGATCTGTGTTTGGGTCTTTGATCCCAATATTCAATGTATCTGTTTTTGTGCCAACACTATGCTATTTTTGTGACTATAGCTTTGTACTACAACTTAAAATTGAGAATGCTGATACCTCCAGCAGATCTTTTATGGTTCAGGATTGTTTTAGCTATCCTGTTTTCATTTTTGTTTTGTTTTGTTGTGTGTGTGTGTGTGTGTGTGTGTGTGTGTGTGTGTGTGTGTTTCTATATGAAACCAAAAATTATTCTTCCAAGATTACTGAAGAATTGTGTTGGAATTTTGTGGGGATTTCACTGAACTGGCAGAATGGCCATTTTTACTTTGTTACTCCTACCAAACCAAGCATAAGAGATCTGTCCATCTTCTGATATCTTCTTCAATGACCTGAAGCTTTTATTATACAAGTCTTTCACTTGCTAAGTAAGAGTTGCTCCAAGGTATTTTATATTATTTGAGGCTATTGTTAAAGATGTCGTTTCCCTGATTTCTTTCTTAGACTTTTTGTCATTTGTGTATAGAAGGGGAGCTGATTTCTGCGAGTTAATTTTGTATCCAACTGTTTTGCTGAAAGTGTTTATCAGCTATAGAAGGTTCTTGGTGGAATTTCAGTGTCGCTTATGTATATTATCATATCTGCAAATAATGATACTTTGACTTCTTCCTTTCCAATTTGTGTCACTTTGATCCCCTTCAGTTGTTTATTGCTCTGGCTTAGACCTTAAGTACTACATTGAATAGATATGAAGAGAGTGGACGACCTTTTCTTGTTCCTAATTTTAGTGGAATTATTTTGAGTTTCTCTCCGCTTAAATTGATACTGACTATGGGCTTGCTGTAAACTGCCTTTGTTATGTTGAGGTTTGTCCCTCCTATCCCTAATCTCTCCAGAACTTTCATCATGAAGGGGTGTTGGATTTTGTCAAAGGCCTTTTCTGTATATAGTGAGATGATCCTGTGGTTTTTGTCTTTCAGTTTGTTTATATGGTGGATTATATTTATTGATTTATGAATGTTGCACCATTCCTGAATCTTTGGGATAAAGCCTACTTCATCATGAAGGATGATATTTTTGATGTTTTCCTGGATTCAGTTTGCAAGTATTTTGAGTATTTTTGCATCTATGTTCATAAGAGAAATTGGTCTATAATTCTCTTTCTTTGTTAGGTCTTTATGTGGTTTGGGTAATAGTGTAACTGTGACTTTATAAAATGAGTTGGGTGATGTTCCCTCTGTTTCTATTTTATGGGATAATTTTGAAAGTATTGGCATTAACTCTTCTTTGGAAATCTGGTAGAATTATGTGTTAAATCATCTGGCTTTTTTTGGTGGGAAAACGTGTGTGTGTGTGTGTGTGTGTGTGTGTGTGTGTGTGTGAGAGAGAGAGAGAGAGAGAGAGAGAGAGAGAGAGAGAGAGAGAGAGATATCTTTTTTAAGAAATTTTTTATTTTTCTTTTTTATAACTATTATTATTAAGAGGTTTTCTATTCATTTTACATACCAACCACAGACTCCCCTCACCTCCCTCCTCCCGCCCCCAAGCCTTTCCCCCCCAACCCCACCATTCCCACCTCCTCCAAGGCAAGGTCTCCCATGGGGAGTCAGCAGAGCCTGGCACACTCAACTGAGGCAGGTCTAAGTCCCTCCCCTACCTCAAGGCTGTGAAAGGTGTCTTGGTGGGGAAACTTTTAATGACTGCTTCTATTTCGTTAGAGGTTATAGGTCTGTTTGAATTGCTTATCTGATTTGCATTTACATTTGGTAAGTGGTATGTATTTAGAAAATTGTCCATTTCTTTTAAATTTTCCGTTTTGGTGGAGTACAGGTTTTTAAAGTATGTTCTTGTGATTCTTTTGATGTCTTCAGTGTCTGTTGTTATGTCCCCTTTTCATTTCTGATTTTGTTAATTTGGAGCTTCTCTCTCTGTCTTCTAGTTAATTCAGATAACCATTTACCAAACTTGTTGATTTTCTCAAAGAACCAACTCGTTGCTCCATTGGTACTTTGTATTATTTTTTTGTTTCTGTTTTACTGATTTCAGCCCTGAGTTTGATTATTTCTTGCCTTCTACTCCTTTTGGGTGTGATTTCATTTTGTTATGGAGCTTTCGGGTGTGCTGTTAACTTGCTAGTATGACATCTCTCCAATTTCTTTATGTAGGCATTAGTGCTATGAATTTGCCTCTTAGAACAACCTTCGTTCTGTCCCGTAGGCCATAAGTTTAGGTATGCGGTGTATTCATTTTCTTCAATGAATGAAAGTCTTTGATTTCTTTCTTAATTTCTGTCTTGACCCATTTTTCATTCAGTAGAGAGTCGTTTAGTTTCCATGAGTTTGTAAGTTCTCTGTTATTTCTATTGTTAATATCCAGCTCTAATCCATGGTGATCTGATAGCATGCAGAGAGTTAATTCAATTTTCTTGTATCTGTTGAGATCTGCTTTGTTTCTGGCTAATTTTGGAGAAAATTTCATGAAGTGCCCAGAAGGAGGTATATTCTTTTATGTTTGAATGAAACATTCTGTAACTATCTGTTAGGTCCCATTTGGTTTATGACTTCAGTGAGCACCATTGTTTTTCTGTTTAACTTTTGTCTGGAGGTCCTGTCTATTGGCAAGAGTGGGTCACTATGTGAGGTCAATATGTGATTTAAGCTATAGTAGTATTTCTTTTTCAAACTTGGGTGCCCTTGTGTTCAGGGCATAGATGTTAAGAATTTCAATGTTCCTTTGGTAGATTTTTCCTTTGATGGGTCTGTAGTATCCTTTCCTATCTCTTCTGATTAGATTTAGTTTGAAGTCTATTTTGTCATATATTAACATGGCTACACCATCTTGTTTCTTAGGTCCACTTGCTTTAATATCTTTTTCCAACCCTTTACCCTGAGGTGATGTCTATCCTTGATGTGGAGGTGTGTTTCTTGGATGTAGCAGAAGGATGGATCCTATTTTTGCATCCATTGTGTTAGTCTGTATCATTTTATTGGGAATTGAGGCTGTTAATATTGAGAGAAATCAATGACCAGTGATTGCTGACTCCTATTATTCTGTTATGTTGTTGTTATTGCTGTTGTTGTTATTGATGGTAGTGGTATGTGTGTATGTGTGTTTCCCTTTCCTTTGATTTTGCTGGCCTTAGATTATTCATTCCCTGTGTTTTCTTGTATGTAGTGAACCTGTTTAGGTTGGTATTTTCTTTCTACCACCTTCTGTAAGGTTGGGTTTGTAGATGGATATTGTTTAAATTTGACTTTATAATGGAATGTCTTTTTTCTCAATCTATGATGATTGAAAGTTTTTCTGGGTATAGTAGTCTAGGCTGGCATCTATGATCTCTTAAAGTCTGCAACACATTTGCTCAGGCCTTTCTGCCTTTTAGACTATCCATTGAGAAGTGGGGTGTTATTCTAATAGATCTTCCTTTATGTTATTTGGTCATTTTCCCTTGCAGCTTTTAATATCCTTTCTTTATTCTTCATGTTTAGTGTTTTGATTTTTATGGCCAAGGGGCCTTTCTTTTCTTGTCCATTATATTTGATGTTCTGTACACTTTTTGTACTTTGATAGGCATCTCCTTCTTTAGGTTAAGGAAATTTTCTTCTATGATTTTTTTGAAAATATTTTTCTGGGTCTTTGACTTGTGTTTCTTCTCTTTCCTCTATTCCTATTATTCTTAGATTTGTTTTTCTTTTTATAGTTTCCCAGATTTTCTGGATATTTTATACCAGAAGTTTTTTAGAATTAACATTTTCTTTGACCAAAGTATCCATTTCTTCTATCATGTTTTCAGTGCCTAAGATTCTCTTTTCTGTCTCTTGTATTCTGTTGGTGAAGTTTGCTTCTTTGTTTGATTTCCTAAATTTTTCACTTCCAGATTTCCCTCAGTTTGGGGTTGTTGTTGTTTTTTTATTGATTTATTTCCACTTTCAGGTCTTTGAATGGTTTTATTCATTTCTTTCCACTGTTTGTTTGTGTTTTCATACATTTCTTTAAGGGATTTATTCATTTCCTCTTTGAGTACATTTGTAAAGGCTGTTTTAAGGTCTTTAACTTGTGCTTCAAATATGTTGGAATATTCAGGGCCTGCTGTGGTAAAGTTGCCAGACTCTGGTGGAAATATATTGTCCTGGCTGTTTTGATTGTGTTTTTAAGCTGGCTTTGGGCATCTGGGATAGAGAAGATTGTAATTCTAGGTGCTGATATCTGATCTTGCCTTTGTTGAGTGGGTTTTTTTATTCCTTGGTTTCTGGTGTGGCCACTGGGGGGTTCCAGGCAAAATGTGTTTCTGGTTATTAGGACCTGAGACTTAAGAATGGGAATGGGTTGTGGGCAATGGAGGGGCTTCACAAGAGGGATGAATACAAGGTTTCCAGCACAATCTGTTTAGTTAGTCCCCAGGAATGGGGAGGCATGGAGTGAGTAGAAGGTCTTCTACAGAGCTGTAGATGAGACTTGGGGATTGGCCTTGGAGGAATGGAGGGAGAGGTGAATGTCTGTCATTAGCCTACCTGCTTCCTTGCCTGGATTGGTCTGTGTGTTCCCAGAGAATGCCTACTGGGGTTGTGGGATGAGATAAAGCAAAGAGTGGATGGGGTGGAAGTTGTGGGGGGCTCTTTAGAGGGAAAGATCTGTTGGATCCACTAGAGATAAAGTGGGGGCATGGCAGCTGTTCTGACGCAGAGATGGGGAAGAGACTGGGCACTGGACTTGGAGGAATGGATAGAGAGGTGAAGATCCTCATTTAGCCTGCTTCCCTAACAGGAGTGGCCTGCGGGAGCTGGGGTTTAGGATAAAGCAATGCATGGAAGGAGGGAGGTTAGGAGTGGAAGATCTGTGGGGATCTGCTGGAGTGGGGGGAGGGAGGCAAGGGAGGCTGCAGCAGATGTTCTGTTATAGGCTGGGGATGAAACTGGCAGATGTGATTTGAAGCAGCAGAAGGAGAGGTGAAGGTCTCCAGTTAGCCTACCTGCTTCCCTGACTGAAGTGGCCTGTTGGTTCCCAGGGAGTGCCTGCTGGGGGTGGGGGATGGGATAAAGAAAAGAGTTGGGGGAAGAAGGTTAGGAGGGGAAGTTCTGTGGGATCCACTAGAGATGAGGGGGTGGTACTGCAGGTGTTCTGCTGTGGAGGTGGGGAAGAGACTGGAGGATTTGACTTGCCAGAATGGAGAGAGAGAGGTGAAGATCTGCAGTTTCCTACCCACATCCCTGGCAGGAGTGGCCTGTCACAAGTTTATATGTCCCATTTTTGTGTTCTTTGGATCGTTTTTTGGTTACATACCAGACATGATATAAATTTTGCCTTGTAAGGAGCTAATTTCATTTTGGTTCACATCTTTTTTGTTGTTGTTGTTTGTTTGTTTTTGTATATTCTTTTCTTTCTAAATGACACAAAAATAATAATATATGGTTAGAGAGAACCATGCAGTACTTCAAAACCAGTGTACATTGTATAGTAATCGAATCAAGATAATTGACTTATCACACAGCGTTTATCATTCCATTGTGTTGAGAATACTCAAAAATCTTCTTCAGCCACATTGAAATGTACACTTATCTCTTCTCAACTATAGTTATCTGACTGTGCTATGGGATATTGGGAGTTATTCCTCCTGTCCAACTACAGGTGTGAACCTGGTCACTCATAGGTAGGTAGAGGCTTCATCTTCCATTTGACATCTTTGAGCGCAGTTTTCTGAGAGACAGTGGAGCTATTTAGGACAGATTGGTCTTCGTGAGCCCTGCTTTTAGTATTTGTTAGACAAATCAGAATAGTCTTTGGGTTAGAGTGAACTTACCCCAACTAGAAATAATACCCTTCCAAGGTACTCTAACCAATACCCCCTCCATCATGGGTTCTGCTCTAACTGGTGAGACCATGTGCTGCCTGCTATGATGATTTCTGCCCTTGCTTATACAGATGAGCAGGGCGCGCAAGATTCCGAGGGATCCTTGCAGACCTCGAGAGACCTGTCCTCTGAACATCTCTCTCCTCCTCAGGATGCTGAGCTGACAACTTGCTTTGGCTGTCCCTGTCAACTTTGTCATCTGGACTCAGAGGGACTTTTAGGCACTCCTTGTAGGGTGACCTGGAAACTCTTGTAGGCAGTACTCCAGGGCATACAGAGGGCTAGCACCTTTGTTTTGCTGCTCTCTGGAAGCCTCTAGAAGCCACTGTTTAGTGTATTTTTCTGTTTTATTAGTTGTCTAAAGTGGCAGGGTGAATCTTCTTCCTGTTACTATACCTTAGCCTCAGCACAAATACTAAATCAGGGCTGTTTTATTGATTTACTTTTGTATGGTAGTCGTGTACCAAATATTACAATGGTCTCCAAGGAATTGATGCTGCATAGTATAGAGCTGTGCATTCTCTTGCCTTTATGCACTGTTTGTCTGTATATATATGTGCATCTTATACTTTTATATTCTATTTCTTTTCTAAACCACTAATCTTCTGCATCCAAAACATTTTTCCTCTAGTCTGTGCAGCAATTATTTTTTAATATATGCATATTTTTGCATTGACTGGAGGTTCCTAATTTACTTATTCATCCACTAATTTTTGAGTAATTAGGTTGTTTGCAATTTTCTCTGTAGATAAGATCAAATGCAGTTCTCTCTCTCTCCCTCCCTCTCCTCTCTCTCTTCTTCCAGCTCCTTCTCCTCTCTCCCTCCCCCTCTCCTTTGTCTCCTCTCTCTCTCTCTCTGAGAAATTACTGAATTATATTCCTCTGTAATTTTATATAAGAAGATAAGCCCTGATAATGTGATAAAGTCAGAATTCCACTTTCTCCACGATTGTCTCCCTCTCCTCCCTCCTTCCACTCTCTTTCTTCTTCCCCTTCGTTCTCTTGTTTACTTCTCCACCCTCCCCATTTTCTTTCTTCCCAGCAATCACTGACTGAAGACTGTGTATGCTGTTGGGATGCTTGTCTTAGTGGCACAGACGATTCTGTGGGTAAGAGTGACAGGTACGTGCTCGGACCGAGGAGGAGGAGGAGGAGGAGGAGGAGGAGGAGGATGGGAAGGGTTCTGATACGGCCCTCCCCAACAACCTTGCACATCTCTCACAGGGAGTAAGAGTCAGAGGAAGGAATCGTCGGCCCTGTGGCAGCCCCTCCTGCTCTGTGACAGCCATGACGCAGGGCCGTGCGGGGAGTTTAATATGGATCCAGGACCAGGCTCTACCACCAGCTGGCTGGATGTACAGGCAAACTGTCTAGCTTTTCCAAGTCTGATTTCTAACCTCTAAATGAGGATCATAAAGCACCATGTGGCTGTTTGAGTCTCCAAGTTGGTGTACTGAAGTACAATGCCCATAATCATGCTATTGTTCTTACTAGATCCTTGGTTTTAGGAGAGGCCCTAACTACTTTTGAAACTTTTTCCACTTGTGACTGCCCTTTGCCTGAGGAATTTTTCTTTCACCTTGGGATATAAGTGTATAGATATACAAACCAAATACGTATTGATAATAAATGGTTTTTGTATGCATATTTCACAATTTTTAAGACAAAATCAATTTTTCATACTAATAAGATGAAGGTACTTGTTTATTTTTACATAGAGAATTAATTTGGCTGAATATTTAATAACATTTGTCAAAGTTGATTGCTACTTTGATTTTGTACTTGTCAATGCTAAGAACACTGCTTTGTGTAAATATATGCTTCAAAATGGCAGAAGTATGTTTAGGACTCCTTTAGAAATTGCTAGAAATTCTGTCCTAATCCCAAGCCGAAAATCATGTAACAATTTTTAAAAACAAAACCCAAGTGAACAACACAAACAGCAAATATTAAAGCCAAATATTCTAATCCATCCAGTCCAAAGATTTACAATTTGATACTTACATGCTCAGCAGTGGTGAAAAGCCATTGTTATCAGTAATTAAACCATTATGTTTCTCTAATAACAGAAAACTTTTGGTGCACAGTGAAAACACATAGTTCATAGCGTGCAGTAGCTTGGAATCTGAGGCCCTTCAGGCAGCTTCCACGGGTGCTGATGGTGCGACACTACAGACATCGGAAAGCCCTGTGTATTCAGACCCCAAGTACAGTGATGCCACACGAAACAACGTGAGAAGTGCTTTCAGGAGCGCCTTGGATTCTTTCTGAATCTGATTATTTTTAAAATACTTTTTGGTCTTTGTGTACCCAGAAACCTTTTGCTGTGGTCAAATTGTTTATGAACCCACATTCAGCTGTGGTTGTGGTCCACAGTTTAAAAAGCCAGGGATTAAACAATACCTCAGACTCCAGTTTACAAAGTGAATAAGAAGTATGTGTGCGTGTGTGTGTGTGTGTGTGTGTTTGTGTGTACACGCACTGCATGCATGAGAGTGTGGGGGCCCATGCTCGTGTCCTAGTGCTTGCAGAGGTCAGCACAGGACATTGGGTATTTTCCTCTGTCTCTTTGGCCTTATTGCCTGGAGACAAGGTCTGTTACTGAACTGGAAGCTTCCTGCTTGAATTAGGCTGGCTGGCCAGTGAGCTCTCCAGATCTGCCAGTCTCAACCGCTTGTTGTTAGAGATACAGGCCATTCCCAGCTACCACCAGCTTTTTATGTGAGTGTGGGGGGGGGGGGTGAACTCGTGCCCTAAAGCTTGCAGAATCAGTTCTTCCACTGAGCACTTTCTATCCCCCCAGAAAACTCCTTTCTAAAGTCCAAAGAAGTGGTGAGTTTGGAGAGAGACCTAGCATTGGCCCATAAGCTCCGCTATCAGTGACACACTGAGAAATGCTTTCAGAGCCTCTTCTCTGTTAGATCGTTCTCTTTCCTCATTTTTCCCTGGCCCCTCAGTTAACTTAAACAAGATCCCTCCTTACATAGATAGGCTGTCAACGTGGTCAATAAGCAACAACCCATTGAGCAGCTGTCCATCTGCAATAGTGAGAAAACATAGAGCCTTGGGTGCTGTGGAATAATGCTTTTGTATACTGGTTTAATAAAATACTGATTGGCCAATAGCCAGGCAGGAAGTATAGGCAGGATAAGCAGACAAGGAGAATTCTGGGAAGAGGAAGGTTGAGTCAGGAGATGCCAGCCTGCCATCCAGGGAGCAGCATGTAATGGCACACAGGTAAAGCCACAGAACACGTGGTGACATATAGATGAACAGAAATGGGCTGAGTTTAATGTAAGAGCTAGTCAGTAGTAAGCCTGAGCTAATGGCTGAGCAGTTTTAATTAATATAAGCCTCTATGTGTTTACTTGGGTCTGAGTGGCTGTGGACCAGGCAGGACACAAAAAAATTTTCAGCTACACTTGGGTAAAAGTTCAGGCTCTGATTGAAACAGGTAGTTTTATGTTGAAGGAGAGAAAAAAAACCCAGCATACTGAATAAGCAAATCAAAAAAGCCAAACAGCAAATGTAATTCTGATAAAAGATCTGGAGGGAAGGGAGGGCTTTCCAAGTGGCCTCTAGTAGGATAGAAAAAAAATTAACATTTTTAAAAATTATCTCTGTTTCCAGAAGTAAGGACTTTTAAAATTGTACCAAATGACAACTACTGTGTGCTACTAAGCATAAAATTTATCTCCTATGATATTCTGGTAGCTAACCAATCAGAGGGACACATAGGGATAGCCTTGACTTGGAAGCTTCCCTTCTTGGCTGCTGATCACAGAAAGAATGCCCTTCACTGTTTTCTTTTTCTTTTCTTTCTTTCTTTCTTTCTTTCTTTCTTTCTTTCTTTTTTTTTTGAGACAAGATTTCTCTATGTAGCCCTAGCTGTCATGGAACTCACTCTATAGACCAGGCTGGCCTTGAACTCACAGAGGTCAACCTGCCTCTGCCTCTGGAATGTTGGGTTTAAAGGTGTGTACCATTGCCCAGACCTTCACTATTTCTTTCCTGAAGGCTTAAATCTCTATTTCTAAAACTTTATCTTCTATATTTTATAGATTCTGTGTTCCATGCCTGTGTTAATGAGAACAGACACTGGAGAGAATTTTATGAATTATTAAGTCCAACCCTGTTGGTTTACAGATAAAGATGATAATGTACACCTACCTTAACTTATTTTCTGTTATTACAGCAAAACACCAGAGACTGGGTATTTCATCAAGGAAAAAAAAAAGGTTAATTTAGTTTGCAGTTTGGGAGGATGAAAGTCCAAGATCAGGCAGCTCCAGCTGTTAGTCTTCTGGCAACAGCCTTCTGTCTGCACATGTGGAATGATGTCACCCAGCAAGAGTGGGTCAGGGTATCCTCATGATAGAACAGGAAACTGAAGACCAGGACATGGCCTGGGGACTCTTACAGTGACCTTCTCTCCAGAAATGACTCTACCCCTGTGAGATCTAGTTAACTCCAAGAGACCATCATTTACCCCTCTTGAAGGGAATCAAGTCATCATCTCCCACTAGGTTCCACCTCATAAAGAACCAACTGCTTTCTGTACTATACTGGGAACCAGACTTCCAAAGCATAAACCTTTGGGGAAAACATCCAGACTGTAATCCCCAGCCTGAGGTGTTGTTGATAATAATAAAATAATGATAATAATAATAGCAATATAATATTATTATTATTATAATGTATGTGTGAATGGAAGGAAATATGAAGAAAAAATGAAAATGCTTTTAAATCACTGGTGTCCCTCAGACTACTCTGATGTGTGAGGCCTTGGGATTTGCAATGTTTGGAGAGTGGAGAGGACCACCATACCAGGAGTTGACCCAATATCGCATGTTGCTAATTGCTTGTCCTTTGATCCACAGAGCTGAGATTCAGGCTTCCAGTACTGCTCACTAACCTACCGCAGTTATAAGTGATTGTTCAAGCACTGAGTTCATGACTCTTACAAACTTACCTTAGCTATCATTGCTGAAAATAAGGAAGGAACTTGAAATACCACCTGACATGATGCATTTCTACTTACATAGAATTCCTTCTCAAAATATACAACCCCGATCAAATCATGTAGAAGCATTAGATAAACCAAAATTGAGAGATAGATAGTATGTCATAAAAGAGAATGTTAAAAGGCTAAAGAACAACTTCATATTGAAAAGAATATATATATATATATATATATATATATATATATATATATAAAATGCATGATTCACAATTAGATCTTGGGCTGGAAAAAAAACAGAAAAGCAAACAAACAAACAAAAAAACCAGAAAGAACATTTCTCGAGCCATGTACTAGTCGGCACTGGTTGCCAAAACAAAACACCATGGACTGAGTGGTTTAAAAATTCTGGAATCAAGAAACCCAAGATCAGGATGCCAACATGGCCAAGTCTGCTAGAGGCTCTCTTCCTGACTTGTAGGCGGCCATCTGGCTGTGTTCTCACATGGTGGAAAAGAAAGCTCTGGGCCTTTTCTGAAAAAGCCACTAATCCCCTGAGACCCACAATGCACCTTCATAATCTCATCTAAACCTAATTACTTCAAATACTGCCACATCAGGGGGTAGAACTTACATATATAAACTTGGGGGAATACAATTTAGTTCCTACTGGAGCTACTAAAAAAAAACCTGAAAAGGCTAAGTCGACACAGTAGTGCATTTTTAACGTTAAATGTTTTTAATTTGATAATTCTATGGTTATGTGAAAGAACTTTCTTCTTAGGTAACACATATTAAAGTGTATAAGAAAAGGATGTATATGTGACTTACTTTCAAATAAGAAATTAAGGAAGACTGAGTTTTTAATTCTGCCATAGTGAAGAATGACATCAAGTCATTTGCAGATGAATGGACCTTGAGGTCATCATGTTAAGCAAAACTTCATCCAGACACAGAGAGAAAAGTGGCATGTGTTTTCTTTCATATGTGGAAACAAAACATGCCTTGACTATAGAGGACAGACTTTCTTTTTAAGGATAGTTAAAGGAATTGGGGAGAGGGAAAGAAGAAAAGAGAACAAGAGAAAATAGGTGGGTGGGTGAACACACAGGCCAGAGCACATCACACCGTTTGTACAGCTGTTAACATGGTTGAATAGCTATAAAAAATAAAGACCATTCTACGTGTGTTAGGATTACAGGGCAGAGAGAATAATGAAATGTGGCAACATATTGACAATTGGCTAAGACATATAAAGATACGCAGCTATTTATTTTACTCTTACAACTTTTGGTTTAAAATTATCTGAAGATAAACACCTGGAAATTTACTTAAACTCATAGGCATCTTTCCTGGGTTGGTTGGGGGTTGGGGCAGGGCTCATAAATAAAATGTCACGTACATCACTAATTTGTGTCCTGAAACATCACCTAGGGCGGAAATTGGATGGAGGTGACCTAAGAGTGAGTCTGGTCCTTATGCTCACGGACAGATGTTGCGTAGTGACCAATTTGCCAAAGACTCTCAATTTTATTGCAGACCAGCTATTAGTGTATCTACAAAGCACGTGCTTAAAATGGCCTCTGTTAAATTTTCTATCCTTTCAAACGGGTCATATGTAATTGACGCTCTCAGTACTATGTGTCATGTGCCCAGCACATACCAACTCATAAAAATGTCCTGAGGCATTAATTATCACAGCTAAGGAGAGTAAAGGCGGCGGCTCCTGCTAATTGTCAAAATCCCCTCTGTGGCTGCACACTGCCACACACACAGTTGGAGCTTAGAAAACATGAATTGGCGATGAAAGATGCCATTCCTCTTCCTTTGCTGGAAACAGCAGTGATTAAGATGGGGGAACACATCAAAAATCCCCTAGTGCCTGCCCAGGCACAGACACTGTAGCTGAACTTGGATCCTGAGCATGTGGGGGGCGTCTTGCAACAGCGATCAGCAATTCCGTTTGATTTAGGAAGTGCTAATCAATAACAAGTTCAACTCGGGGAACTGCACTGGCTGAATCATTTTGCATCTGGCACCCAGGACTGACACACCCCAGCTGGAAGGGGGAGAGAGAGGCAGGGGCGAAGGGAATGAGAAGTATGTGGGCAGGAAGCGAGTTCATGAAAATCCTGTAAACCTCTTTCTGACGTTAAAAATTGTTTCAATTTTCAAAGAACAAAAACCTCACCACCAAGTGAAAGACATGAAGCAAATGCCAGACAAGAGCAGATAAACAAAAGGCCTTGCACACAGGGTCCCCAGGTGATCTGTCTTTGTCAAGGAATCCTTTACACATCAGAAGGATTCCCAGCCTCTGCCAGCTTGTCTCACATACTGTTCCTATACCTTAAAGGATTTCTTTTTCTTTTCTCCAGTAAGCAGCAGTTTACAACACAACGTTTGGCTCTAATTTTCTTCAAACTGCAACTTGTGCAAGTTTTGAGAAAGGCTTATATCTTAAATCCAACTGTAATGCTCGTTTACCCTCAAGGACCATTCTTTTTATACATTCTGGCACCTGAGGGTGACAGATAACAATTAGCCTGCAAGTCTATCCATTTCAATTAAAAAATAAAACCCAGGGAGACTGATGTGGGCTGTGTTCAGACTTCCTTCCCGGAGTTGCAAAATGTGTATACTCTTCTGGGACCTGGGATCCTAGGGTGATGGACCTTAGGGGTTGGCAATGAAGCGGAGGAAGGATGTAGAGCTAGTCCAGGGGCTACAGTAGAAAGGTATCCCCACACAGGTGGATCTGCAGCTGGAAACCAGACCATAAGTCATGTGACTGTCCATCTGAAGAAGATACAGAGATGCAAGACTAGGCTGAAACCAAGGGAAGAAAACCCCGAGGGCAAGATGGTGATAAACCAAGGCTGGAAAAGCACCTGGCCTGGCCCCTGAAGGCCTCTCACAACCGTAGGCTCCTATCTTGGAATGTTACTTGTCACCACCACAATGAAAGATACAGACAAGGAGGGAAAGAGAATATTTATGCATAGTAAAGAACCCAGGATTCTGAGGAAGCCATGAGCTGGGTAAGCCTTCTTGACTACTGCAATACTCACTCTATGGAGCGAACTCATTTCTCATTGTGAAGATAAAAACACCCATTTATATGGTGATGACTTTTCAGGCATTTTACTTTGCTTTTGGACAGGCTGGTTTTTCAACTCTTTTACTCTGAATTGATGCTTTTTATGAGTGAAAAGAAAACAAAAATGAAGAGAAACAATGGTGATATTGCTCTGCACCTGTTGGATGGCTCTGGCACACTCCTGGAGAAATAGTGAGTGCCACCTCGGCAGTTCCAGGGACCACTAGTTTATCACCTCTCTCTAGTTCACTGAACAATATGGTTAAGACATGATTTATAATCATGACAATATTTCAGTCTGTCTGACAAATGCCCCAACTATACCATGCTGAGTCTTCCTACACAACGACAAAAACAACAAGAACAAAAACAAAAAACAACAACAGAAAAAAAAAAACAGCTTTCCTAATCTCTAGATTTTCCAGATTTTTGACACTGCTTCTTATTGGGAAAATCTTTCTGATATGATCAAAATTCAGTCTTGACCTATTCTGATGCAAAGCGCTTTCGCTTCTCTCTCGTGCTCTCTTACTCATGGAAAACCATGATTAGTCCACTATGGTCATGTGGGGTTAGGGTCACCAGCAGCAGATGCTCAGATGCCATGTTCTTTTGTCTCTCTTTCCTCTTCTTGCATCAGGTGAAGGAAAGAAAGGATATGACAAAGTTCTTTCTTGAGTGAGACAGTCTTCTTTCTGCTTCTGACCTTCCTTGGGGACCTGTTGGTCTTGTCCGCATGTCAGAACCCAAATGCAGGGCTCTTACAGGACACAACACAAAGGGAAGACTCCATGAACCTAAGACCTAGGTGGTCCTTTGGCATGGGATTGAATTCTCTAAAGGGCACTGCCTCCCCCTGTAGATGGCCCTCTTATGAGAGGCTTCCCCACAGTGGCAGACTGACAGTAGTATAATGAATGAATTATACTCTACTGAATGGCAGAGTGCAGGCTGGCCCTCTATCTCTTAACTCTTTCTCCACACCCTACAGCATCAGACGCTGCAGGATCACACTCTCACAGACTCTCCCTCAAGGGAAGACCACTAGGCTTTCCTAGACATACAGGGAAAGGAAGCAGAAGGAGTCAGGCAGATGCCTAGATAACTTTCATCAGGGCTCTCTCTAGTCTTCAGGCTTTTGTGATGGCTGCTGTTGGAAGGTGAAGACATTACTTCTCTTTGTGAACTTCATTCTCTTCAGAAGGGCTCCTCCTTTCTACCAGGTCTCAGTATGCCCTCCTGGGAGGTCGCTGGTCACAACTGCTGTGACTGTGACATCATGGTGGTTCTATGGAATGTGGAGAACTCAAGAGTCTTTTGTCTTCATTTTAGGCCTGAGCCACAGTTCTGATACAACAGGAAAAATAAAATGGAACATGTGTGTTGCAGACCACCCATCAACTCTACAAAGTCTACATCTTGGGGAAGCTCTCACACATGTGTGTGAAGAGACAGCTGCAGAAATATTTTAGTGAAAAACTAAAAGCAATCCAAAAGTCTACAATCATGAATTGGACCAATAATGTGTGAAAAGTGTGCTGATAGGCACATCGGTGTCCATAGGAACACACAGGTGTATGCACAGATACTCAGAGCCACTGCTGTTTACAGTGAGCCCTGTCTGTTCAGGATGGGACCAGAACAAGGTCAGTTAAATACTGTGAATATCACTCCTCTATAATTTAATTGAATACATTATGAAGGAAATGACTAAAGTAACTCTGGATAGATAGCCACTGTGTGCTCAATGGAAGATGTATGGAAAGAAAAATGATTCCATTGTGTATAATTTTTAAAGCACAGGAAAGTTTATTATGTGTATATGTATATTGAGGTATGAAAGCATGGATAGGAAATGCCACACCAAGCTCACAACAGAGATCTCTCCAAGGAGGAAAGAGAGCAGGATGGGGAGACTATTGAACATGGATTTAACAGCTATTCTCTATTTCTTCTTTTGAGAACAGATCTCAGCCAGGAACGGTGGCACATGACTGTCATTCCAACACTTGGAAGGAAAGGACAAGAGAGTCAAGAGTTTAAGGCTAGCCTTTGCCTACACCCTGAGTTTGAGAGAAGCTTGAGCTACATGATGCCCTGTCTCAGAAAACCAAGAGAGGGAGGGAGGGAGGGAGGGAGGGAGGGAGGGAGGGAGGGAGGGAGGGAGGGAGGGAGGGAGAGAGAGAGAGAGAGAGAGAGAGAGAGAGAGAGAGAGAGAGAGAGAGAGAACCTGAATAGAAGCACAAACAACAAAAGAAAATAAGAGAAAAAGTGTTCTTCATTAAAAGATACTATCAAAAGATGAGAAGACAAACTACAGGATGTAAGAAATTATTTGAAAGTTATCCATGAGATAAAAATTCAACATCCAAAATAAGTAAAAACAAACAAACAAAAACTCACATCAAACTCTTACAAACCAACAACAAAAAGACAACTCCCTCTTTAAAGAATGTGAAGTTGAATATATATATCTCCAAGGAAGATGCATGAAAAAGTGCTTCCCATTAACCCTGGGATAAGTGTAAGTCAAGACCACATGGCAATGGCTGAAAAACTATTAAAATAATAAGCAAAGAGAAAAGAAAAAAATCACTGTTGGTAAAGGTATGGGAAGACTGGAAGCCTCCTTCCTTGCTTTCATATCTGCTCTGAGAAGCAGTTCGACAGTTTCAAAGAACATAAAATTACCATACAGCAATTTCACATTTAGTCATATGCCAAAAAAATAGTTAAAATCAGGGACAATTGTTTATTCATGTATTTTACATACATACCAGAAGAAGGAATCAGATCCCATCGCATCGCAGATGGTTGTGAGCCACCATGTGATTGCTGGGAATTGAACTCAGGACCTCTGGAAGAACAGTCAAGTGCTCTTAACCACTGAGCCATCTCTCCAGCCCCATAGGGACAATTGTAACATAAGTTGCAATTATAAAATACGGAAACAACTCAAATGTTCATCAATTGACAAGTGGATTTCTAAATGTAGTGTGTATACTAAATGGAATATTATTTAGCTATACAAAGAAATGAGGTTTTCATGTAAACTACAACGCGGATGAACCTTCAAGACATTTTGGTGAGTGAAATAAGTCATATGCAAAAGAACAAATAGTGTACATACAGTTCTAGTTTTTCAAACATTTTACTTTTTTTTTCTTTTGGTTTTTTGAGACAGGGTTCCTCTGTGTAACAGCTCTGGCTGTCCTGGAACTCGTTTTGTAGACCAGGCTGTCCTTGAACTCACAGAGATCTGCCTGCCTCTGCCTCCCAAGTGATGGGATTAAAGGTGTGCATCACCACTGCCCAGACATATAGTTCCACTTTTAAGAAATATCTAGAAACTTGAAATTGATAAAGCAGGCTTTCTTGGGGTCAGGGATAAGAGGGTTGGAAAATTATTGTTTATGACTGAACCTCTCTGATTGGATGATGAAAAGTCTGTTGGCTTCTCCATTGCTGTGATAAAGCATGACCAAAGGAAACTTGGGGAGGAAAGTGCTTATTATATTTATAGGTTAGAGTCCATCATGAAGGGAAGCCAGGGCAGGAACTCAAGTAGGAACTTAGAGGCAGCAACTGAAGCAGAAAGCATGGAGGAATGATGTTTACTGGTTGACTTGTCATGACTTTCTTACACAATGCAGGACCACCTGCTCAGGAGGGACACTGCCCACAATGTAGTGGGACCTCCAACATCAATTATTAACCAAGAAAACACCACCCCACCCTGCCAGAAAGGTCCACAGACCAGTCTGTTGGAGGGAATGCTTCAGTTGAAGTTCCCTCTGTCCAGATGACTCTAGTTTGTGTCAAGTTGGCAAAAAACAACCAACACAAGTGTGGTGGCCACAGTGTTAGAAATGTAATGTTGTTGAACTGTGTGCCTTAAATGCTTATAATGGCAAAAATTATATTTTATATAATTTACCATAATTTTAAAAAGCCAAGTGTGATAATGCATGCCTGTAATCCCAGGACTTGGGAGACAGAGAAAGGAGGATCAGGAATTTAAAGTCTCTCTTGGCTACTCAGAGAGTTTAAGGCCAGACTGGCTACAGAAGACATGTCTCAAAATAAACAACAACAACAACAAGACAAAGGAACAGCAACAAAACCCAAAGCAATGTGCCAAACCCACCATGTGTGGTCCATTTTTTTTTTTTTGCTTGTTTTGCTTTGTTTGTGGTGGGGACTGCCTAGATGGCCCAACTGTCCTCAAACTCACCTATTGGATTAGAGGTGTGCACCACTGTGCCCCCCAGCTCCTACAGTTCAAATGGGTGGATTGAGTATGTGAATGATGTCCCACCAAAACTTTTAAAAAGTGTGCAGGGGCACAGCCAAGTGCAAATGCTCATTAATTCTTTGAAGTGAGTACGAGTGCTTGCTTTGCTGGTATTCCTTGTACCTGTCTGAAATGTAAATGTTACTTTCTACATCAAAACACAGAAGGAAAAAGCAAGCAGGTGTGGAAATGATATCCTAAAGAGGGCATAAACATTGAAGAGGAAGGAAATGATGCAAGCCACAGTGCACACTCACTGTATTAGGAAATGCATATCTTCTTTTACACAAGCCAACTCTCTGCCCAGCGTTTGCATTCTGACAGTCCCGAGACCACCAATTAAGTTTGCTTTGAATCAGAGGGTGGAGCTAGCTACTAGCTGACCAGAACTAGTCATAGAGGTTTTGGAGGACTAATAGAGAGTCCCAGGAAGTAGTAGGGTGGGGCTTAGAGTCTCTGCCTTTTTGAATTGAGGAATGGGAGAGAGAGGAGTTCACTGGTGGCTTCTCCACTGGTTCTCTGATCATTCAGGTCCTTACCCGGATATCTGACTCCTGAGTTTTTGTTAATAAAGAATAACTAGATAAAAACTTCAGAACTAAGAGGCAAGGGTTTTCCTGGAGGCCTTTGTCTGGCAAGGTTGCTGCAAAGGGTGTGGAAATCACTGTGTGCAGCTGGAAAAGGGCGAGATCAGGAGATGAGGTAGAGATATGAGATAGGAATGGAGGCAGAACATTCATTCACAAGATCACTCAACCCACGATTCTAGGGTAACCCCCAGATGCTCTTCCCAGAGTTCTGGAATCGCTGCTCCCATTTCTGCCCATGTAGTATGCATAATCTAATGCTTCAATAGTGTACAGCTCAGAATGCCAGGGCCTGGTTCATGGGCTGCTGGACTAAGGCCAGGCTAAGTCTTCTGCTCTTGGGTTTAAACTCTGGAATGTGCATGGAGACCACAGTACAAGCAGAGCTGTGAGAAAGGTGATAAGTTCCAAAGTGTCAGTAGAGATTCCATGGTGCATATAGTCAGCTGGGCTGGGAATAAATCTAAAGGGATCCATGGCTCCAACAACCCCAGGACACCTATATTGTGAATCCTGACAGTCTTCAAGCAAGTGCCACTCTGTTAGAAGACTCCTTTTCAGTAATCCACCTGCCTCCTAGAATGGCTGGAACCTATAGTAGAAGGTAGAGCTTACTGAGCTGGCCTCACTATAATATATGCTTTGGAGCTCCTTGGTAGTGTTGATCTTGAAAAGGGAGCCACTGCTGATTGGCTCCTGCTCCAAGCCTTCAGGACTGGGAATGTATTTGGACCAAGCATTCTTGTTCGTCCTAAGCCTCACCAGTGTGCAAGGCAGGCCCTGCTTTTCTTAGAGTTCTCAAGGCAATTGAGGGGGCTTCTTGCAGACATACCATAGTATATCCTGACTGCTGCCCAAGGTAAGAATTCCAGCCCCACGTGCCCTCCTGTGCAAGCCTTCATTCTCTGAAAGCACCAACTTCTATTTGTGTTTCCTTCAGAATCTGTAAGCACCGCGTTCTCACGCACTGACCCACGTATAGGAAAACATTCACTTCTAGTAACAACTTCTTCTGCACCTACAAAATCAGTTTGTCAAGTGTTTTGAACTTTTTTTTTTTTAATTCAGGGACATTAACACCAAAAGGATTCTCATTCTTTTGTTTTTTTTATGGCTATGAACTGACATCGTGAATAGGTTACAGAAGCCCTTTTACATGGGTTTTAAGAAACAAAATATAAATCCTTTGGGAAAGTAATATCAACTAAAAACCAAAAGAACTGACATCTAAAAGCAAAAGTGTGTGTGTGTGTCAGGCACACACACACACACACACACACACAA
>CABHPP010126487.1:0-16077 GCA_902168425.1 Peromyscus attwateri | reverse complement strand
TCCACCTGCCTCTGCCTCCCTAGTGCTGGGATTAAAGGTGTGTGTCATCACCACCTGAAAAATAGTGATTTTTTTAAAAAAACAACAAAAAAAACCCCTTTTGTTTTTGAGACAAAAATCTCTTGGAGCCTAGGCTAGCCTCCAACTCCCTCCATAGCAGGATAACCTTAAATTCCTGACCCTTCTGCCTTTATTTCCCAAGTCCAAAGATTACAGGCCTGTGTCACCATACCCTGCTCTTATCCAGAGAATCTAGTTATGGTTTTGGTCATTGGTAGAACATTTTCTGTGTTCTATGTATATGATAAGAGATAGCTTCAGGTTTTGGAGAGGCCCTTACTTCCTGTGTGTTTCTTTCTTTCTTTTTTTTTTTTTTTTTTTAAGATTTATTTATTATGTATACAGTGTCCTGCCTACATGTATGACTGCACACCAGAAGAGGGCACCAGATCTCATTACAGATGGTTGTGAGCCACCATGTGGCTGCTGGGAATTGAACTCAGGACCTCTGGAAGAACAGCCGATGCTCTTAACCTCTGAGCCATCTCTCCAGCCCCTGGTATTTCCTATTTTAAATGGGATCTTATGCATAAGCCCTGGTTGTTGGGGAAGCTGGGTGAGTGAAACAGTACACCTTCCTTTGTGGTTCTAGAAGCTGCAGAGATGTCTGTCCAGGTCTAAGAATGATGGCTAGACTGTGGGATTGGATCCCAGCAGCATGTTTTTTTAACTGTGTGGTTTTAGACAAGACAGTTAATCACTCTAGGTTTTAACGTGCTGAGAATGACCTGGTGGGGCTGTTGGGAGAACTGCATGGGCTAATTCATGGAAAGCAATTAGAACAGGCATGGATCACAGTGAGCATCCAGGAACCGTCAGCTCTGTGAGCTAGGCCTAGTGGCACAAGCCTGTAGTCCCAGATACACCAGGGGCTGAGGCAGGAGGATCATAAGTTCAAGGCCTATCTGGGCAACTTAGTGAAATCCTCTTGAAAACAAAAGGCCTAAAGATGTAATTGTAGGATGGCTGCCTAGCATGTACCGGGCCCTTGGATTCAATCCCCATTACTGGGGGGGGAAAAAACCTGAAAAAAAGAGAAATAAATAAAAAGATATAAGTTTAACATTATGTTCTATTTTGTAGTACATCCCCATCATCCTCTCCTATAATCCTGTAAATCAACAGCTTTCGCCGGGTGGTGGTGGCGCACGCCTTTAATCCCAGCACTTGGGAGGCAGAGGCAGGTGGATCTCTGTGAGTTCGAGGCCAGCCTGGGCTACAGAGTGAGTTCCAGGAAAGGCGCAAAGCTACACAGTGAAACCCTGTCTCGAAAAAAACCAAAAAAAAAAAAAAAAAAATCAACAGCTTTCATTTTTTATATGTATGTATGTATGTATGTATGTATGTATTTCTTGAGACAGGGTCTCTCTCTGTGTGGCCCTGGCTGGATGGCCTCAAACTCTCTACGTAGAAATCTGCCCGACGGCCTCCCAAGTGCTGAGATTAAATGCATGTACTACCATACCTGGCCCCTTCCAACATTTTTGATCAGTAAGAAATACATTTTATACCACAGTCCAGCACACACATACATAAAAAAGCAAATGTGGGAGCTGGAAAGATGGCTCGGCTGTTAAGAGCACTTGCTGCTCTTGCAGAAGACCCAGGTTCAGTTCCCAGCAACTACATGGGAGCTTGCAATTGCCTGTAACTCTAGCTCCAGGGAATCTGAAGCCTTCTTCTTACCCCATCAACACCTTCCCTCACGTACACAAAGACATATACATATAATTAAAAATAATAAAACATAAATCTTCAAAAAAATAAATAGGAGTTTCACCAGTACTCACACCCTTACTGTATGCCTTATACTCCTTTACTTTTCATCTCCCTTTTAAAGAAAAGGATTGAAACCTATTAAGATGATTTTTATGGGGTCTGGAGAAATGGCTCAGAGGTTAAGAGCACTGACTGATCTTCCAAAGGTCCTGAGTTCAATTCCCAGCAACCACATGGTGGCTCACAACCATCTGTAATGAGATCTGGTGCCCTCTTCTGGCCCTCAGGGATACATGCAGACAGAACACTGTATGCATAATAAATAAATAAATCTTTTTTTTTTTTTTTTAAAAAAGATGATTTTTGCAACCCTGTTCTGAGATAGTTTGGATAGACAGGAAAAAAGCTGCCTAAGCAAATTCCCCAGAACCTGTGGGTACTAATGTCTTCCAGGGCAAAAGGGACTTTACTGGAGAAATGAATTTATTGTCCTTGGAATGTGAAGATTCTCTGAGAGTCTAATCCTGAGTCCTTAAACATAGAGAACCATAAAGATGTCTAAAAACCAAAACTAGACAAAATCCCAAACAACAGGGAAACTTTCCTGTCTATGAACAGGGGATGATGTGTGACCGTGGAAGAAAAGTCAAGAATGAAAAGTGAGAAAGACTCAGTGTGTTGCTGCTGACTTTGAATCTGAAGGAAGGAGGCCATGAGCCAAGGGATTCTGGCAGTCTTTTAAAAGCTGGAAAAAGCAGGAAAGCAGATTATTCCATGAAGTCCTTAGATTGTTCCAGAAAAACACAGTCCTGGGGCTGGAGATGTAGCTCAGTAGTAGAGCATTATCTAGCATGGTGATAATCTCCGGCTCTGGAAAAATATCAACAAGAACTACTTGCAGACTGTGCAGTGGTGGCCCACGCCTTTAATCCCAGCACTCGGGAGGCAGAGGCAGGGGGATCTCTGTGAGTTTGAGGCCAGCCCGGTCTAAAAGGTGAGTTCCAGGACAGGCTCCAAAGCTACACAGAGAAACCCTGTCTTGAAAAACAAACAACAACAACAACAACAACAAAAAAGCCAAAACCAAACCAAAACAACCCCCAACAAAACCAAACAAAATCAAACAAACAAACAAAAGACTCATGCAGAATACTCCATGGCTTGGATATAACCCAGGAAAGTGATATCAGATTTCTGATCCCTGGAGCTGTCAGTTTACATATTTGTGCCAAAATACTACATTGTGGTAACTTGTTACAGCAGCAATAGAAAGCCACATTTTCCTAATAATAAAAATGAGTAAGTTCCTATACTAGGAACCTTGACTTTCCTATTAACACCTCCCAGTCCCCTCACCAGGGATTAGTCACGGAGCTCTTCTGCTTCTACTTCTGAGTACCCCTGGAAAGAGCCATGTTTTCCCAGCTCCATAGCTCCTGTCCTCATTTAGAGTGCGGACTGGCCTAAACTTACTGTGTTGCCAAAGACGACCTTGAATTTCTAATCATCCTCCCTATATCCTCCAAGTGTTGAGATTACAGGCACACAGCAGCACTTCCGAATTAAGGCAGTGCTGTGGGGGTGGACTGCCCCGGGACTTCATGCACACTAGGCTGTCCTCAGCTCCACCAGCCCCACACTCTACTTCTTATTCTTCTGAATTTCTTTCTCATCTGCTCAATTTCCTGTGTCATTGTTGCTATTTATTTCCACACTCTCCAGCCAAATTGAAGAACTCTCTGCAGGAGATTTTCTACATGGGCAAACACCAATAGGCTGCTACCTGGTTCTTCTGCTCCCTGCAGGAGAACCCTGGCCCCATTCCTTCTGAACTGGTGCTGTCCCCCGCCCCTCCTTATGTCCCATCTTCTCTCCTGACTCTGGCCACCCCACTCTTTCTGGGGTTAATCCCTCATCTGGGAAAAAAAAAAACCACTTGTCTTGGGTGACTACAGAGGAAGGTACACAGGAATAAAATTTTCTTTTTCTTTCTTTTCTGTTTTTTTGTTTGTTTGTTTGTTTGGTTGGTTGGTTGGTTGACTGGTTTTTCGAGACAGGGTTTCTCTGTGTAGTTTTGGTGCCTGTCCTGGATCTCTCTCTGTAGACCAGGCTGGCCTCAAACTCACAGAGATCCTCCTGCCTCTGCCTCTCGAGTACTGGGATTAAAGTTGTACACCACCACCTGGCAAAATATTCTTGATTAAAAGTGAAATAGTATTTTAGGTTGAAAAATTTTCTCAAACTGTTGAAGGCTTTGTGCCATTCTAATGTTTTTTTTTTTTTTTTAAAGATTTATTTATTTATTATGTATGCAGTGTTCTGTCTGCACATATCCCTGCAAGCCAGAAGAGGGCACCAGATCTCATTACGGATGGTTGTAAGCCACCATGTGGTTGCTGGGAATTGAACTCAGGACCTTTGGAAGAACAAGCAGTGCTCTTAACCTCTGAGCCATCTCTCCAGCCCCTCTAATGTTCTTTTAAGCTTCTCTCTCTCTCTCTCTCTCCCTCTCTCTCTCTCTCTCTCTCTCTCTCTCTCTCTCTCACACACACACACACACACACACACACACACACACACACACACAGAGAAAGGAAGAAAGAGAGAGGGAGAGAGAGAAAGGGAGAGAGAAGGAGGGAGAGGGAGAGAGAGTAGCTGGAGAGGCCAGAATTGGGTGGTGAGTCCCCTGGAGTTGGACTGGCCTGTGTTGTGAGCCACCTGGTGTGGGTGCTGGGAACTGAAGTCCTCTGCAAGAGCAGCAGATGTTTTTTTTTTTTTTAACCACTGAGCCACCTCTCTGGCCCCTCTAATGTTCTTGAGAACCCCTCCAGTCAGCTGATTCCAGAACCTGCACACTTGGTCCTCTGAGTCCTTTGGTTCATCTGCAGGTTCAACCAAGCACAGCTTGGAATTTTTAAAAAAAAAATTTTTATTTTTATTTTATGTGCGTTGATGTGCCTGCATGTATGTCTGCGTGAGGGTATCAGATCTTGGAGTTACAGGCAATTGTGAGCTGCCATGTGGGTACTGGGAATTGAACCCAAGACCTCTGGAAGAACAGTCAGTGCTCTTAACCTCTGAGCCATCCTTCCAGCCCCATTTGTCTTAACCCATACAGACTCTTTTGGGTCATTATTCCCTAAGAAGTACAGTATAACAATTGTTGATAAAGCACATATTGTAAGAAGTCAAGGCATAAAGTACACGGGAAGGGTGTAGGCACTACACCACTCCATTTGATGGGAGGGATTCAACTCTATGGCTTTTGGTATCTCAGAGCTCCCAGAACCAAATTGCTACCAAAGGATGTACCTGGGACCTTAGGCTCCCTTCAAAGAACCTTTGACTATATTTCTCTCTACCTCTACTGTTCTGAACTGTTTGGAGGTATAACTGAGTCAAATGTGTTTATGCATTTTCCCACATAGGCCCCTTGAATCTGAAACTCTGCCCTCATATTCCAGGGATTTCCCCCTATTATTTGATACTTTTCTCCTCCTGGTGTCTTGCTTCTTAAATTCCTAGTGATGGTCTATGGGACTGCCAGAGTTAAGCCTTCATTTTTAAAATTCTTTCTGTTGCCCATTTTTCTCTATTATGGGAAATTCTGTCATGAAAATTTTTGCTGAGACCCTCCGATTTCATTTATTGCTCATTCTGTCCATTTTGTACAATGTCTTTGTCGTCTCCATTTTTCTCCTCACTTGTTTAGTTTCTGCCTTTGGAGTAGGAGGCCTCCTTACGTGGCCATTCACACTGAACCGTGGTGACTCACAGCCCAGCTGAAGGAAACATAGTAAGGCTTGGTCATGTCAGCTTCGAGTTAGGATGACAGGGCAGGGCCACTGTGCCCCAGCCAGCTATTCAGAATTTTAATGGAGCAGTTCCCTCAAGGAAGGCTCATTCTTCTATCGGAGGGGAGATAGGACAATTAAATATTTAATGTCAGTACTTTGGGAGCATGGTCGTGGGTTAAGATGCACTTTCTCTTATTAGCCTTCCAGAATGTCATCTATCTCTGAGTCTTATCATCATCATCATCATCACCATCATCATCAGTGTGTGTGTGTGTGTGTGTGTGTGTGTGTGTGTGTGTGTGGGTGTAGGACACTGTGTCTTGCTTTCCACCTTTTTAAAAAAAAAATTATTTTATGTGTATGAGTGTTTTGCCTGCATGTATATCTGTGTACCACACACATGCCTGGTGCCTGAGGAGGCCAGAAGGGGACATCAGACCACATCCCCTGGAACTGGACTTACATATGGTTGTGAGCCACTGTGTGGGTGCTGAGTTTTGAACCCAGATTCTCTAGAAGGAGAGCCAATGTGTTTAACTGCTGAGACATCTCTCCAGCCCCTTCCACCTTATTTTTTGAGAAAAGTTCCCTTCCTGAACCCAGAGCTCAACAAATCATCTAGAATGACTAGCCATCAAGCTCCAGGGATCCTCCTGTCTCTGCCTCCCAGGAACCAGGAGCACAGCACGTGCTACTTCACCCAGCTTTTCACAAGTCCTAGAGACCGGAAGCCAGGTTTTTATGCTTGCATAGTAGGTCACCTCCGCAGCACATATGCCTGAGTCTTGACCTATTCCATCACTTGCTCCAGAAATCAACTTCTAGATTCTTGGGGTAAGAAAATAGGCATTTTCTTCTGGCTATGTGGACAAGAGAAAGGTAAAGGATGGGAATTCTAATGCATGCTTCAAAAGCAGCCCATTTCCCGCCACACTCAGCAGAAGTTGGTCCCTCCCATCTCTGAGCATTTCCAAGGAACACACTGGTAGCCTCTTCTACCCTGGTGCCACTAACCCACTTTCCTAAAAGCCTCACCCTTCATCCGATTCCACGGTCACAAACCATACAGTCTTACTGTTTTGTTCGTTTTCAAAGGTGTTTTTTGCTTTTTGTCTGTAGTATTTTATTAATTCTCTGAGAATTTCACATGTGCATACAATGTATTTTATCCACCCCTTCCTTCCATTCGTCCCTCTAACTCCTTAGACCCACCCCTGCCCCCCCCCTCTCAAAGTCAAGTCCTTTTCAAATGTATCATCCCTCCCCGGTGTGCTCTTTTTTGCTTTCTTGGACCCTGCACCTTTAGGTCCACTTCTGTTTCTGTCATCTGGGCAGAACTTCAGGAGGCCGCTGAAAGAAACACATGTCCAACTTTGACTCTGCCATGCCTTGTTTGACACAATGTCCCATGGAGTAGCTCAAGGTGGCCTCAAACTCTCTAAGGACCCCAGGATGAGACCTTGAACTTCTGGTCCTCCTTTTGCTGGGATTACAGGCATGGGCTACCCTGGCCAGTGTATGCAGTTCTGGGGATGGAAACCTGGTTTTTGTGAATGCTAGACAAAAACTACCAACTGAACTACAACCTTAGTCATTTGTATTTGTCTGTCTGTCTTTCTTTCCTCCTCTCCCTTCTTATTCTTCCTCTTTTTTTTCCCTTTAAACACAAGGTCTCTCTACATAGCCCTGACTATCCTGAATCTCACTAGGTAGACCAGGCTTACAGTGATCTGTCTGCTTCTGCCTCCCAAGTGCTGGGATTAAAGGCCCTCGTGCTTTTCAAGCTGGCCTCCCTCAAACTTGCTGAGTAGGAGAGACTGGCCTTGATCTTCTTTTCTCATGCCTTTACTTCCCAAGTCACAGAACTACTTGTTCTCTAACCCCCTATATTGGTACTGGAGATGGAACACTCGTTGCCTGGATACTAAGCAAGCACTCTATTAATGAGCTATACTTCCAGCCCACTTGGTCATCTTTAAAAAAAAAGATTAAAAAATGTATTGTGTGTGAGTATATGTGTGTATGTCATGTGTGTATGTCATACATGTGTGTATGTCATGGCACATGTGTGGAGGTCAGAGGACAAATTGCAAGGGTCCATTCTTTCCTTCCACCATGTGGAACTTGGGAGGGGTGGCTATTTGGGTTGTTAACTTGACTACATCTGGAATTAACTAAAACCCCAAAATGGCTTCATTGCTTAGTTGAATCATTTGAAGTGGGAAGATCCACTTGTAATCCCGATCTTTGGAGTGGGAAGACCCACCTTTAACGGACCACACCAGCTGCTGACAGCCTATGAAAAGACAGGAAGGAGGAAGCTCTTGCTCTTTGCCTGCTTGGCCTGGCCCTCACTAGTAAGTGCATTCCTTCACTGGCATTAGGGACTGTTTCTTCGGGATTCTGGCTTATGCTGAAGACCAGCTGTGACATCCAGTCTCGTGGACTGAACAACTTCTGGATTCTTGACCTTCTGTTCATAGGCAGCCATTGTAAGACAAGTTGAACCATAGCCTGTAAGCCATTCCTATAAATCCCATATATGTGTGTGTGTGTGTGTGTGTGTGTGTATACATACATATATATTCATCCTATAAATTTGGTTACCCTAAAGAACCCTGACTAATACATTGGGGATTAAACTCAGGTCACCAGGCTTGGTGGCAAGTACCTTTACCTACTGAACCATCTCCCAGGCCCTCGCTTAGGCCACCCTCCTACTTACTTTATGAGATGATTGTCAGTACCAGATAATGTATGAAGCTAAAATGCTCTGCTGACTCTGGAGGACTGGACAAGTGCCACATAATTACTTGATTCCTAAGATTCCTGTGTAGAGTTTTCTGTTGTGACTTTATTCTTGTTCTCTTTTCCTTTCCTTTCTTTTTTTCTTTTATGATGGTCTCAATATGGTGCCCAGACTGGTTTCAAAGTCCTGGGCTCAAGCTAGTCTCCTGCCTCAGCCTCCCAAGCATCTGGGACCAGAGGCATGCATCCCTCTGCCTGACTCTCTAAACATGATGAAAACAAAGATCAGGGAGTGTTTCTCCTCTGTAAAATCCAAGAAGAAAATGTCGTGTCTTTCTGACAGATTCATCTTCTCTCGTTAAAAAAAATTATTTGGCTGGCCAGGCGGCAGTGGCGCACGCCTTTAGTCCCAGCACTCGGGAGGCAGAGCCAGGGGGATCTCTGTGAGTTCGAGGCCAGCCTGGTCTACAGAGTGAGATCTAGGACAGGCACCAAAACTACACAGAGAAACCCTGTCTCGAAAAAAAAATTGTCATGTATGTATATGGGGTGCACATGGAGGTCAGAAGACAACTTGTCGGAGTCAGTTTTCCTTCCACCACGAGGGTTCTAAGGCTCGTCCTCAGGTCGTCAGGTTTGGTGGCAAGAGCCTTCATCTTCCTCGCCGTCTTGCCAACCCCAAGAGTCTTCATCTTCTCATGCAGTGAGAAAAGAAGGCTCACGAAATAAAACGCCAGCCCAGGCAGCACCAGACAGCCCAGACACAAGTGCTAAATACAAAGGAGAGGCAGCGTGGATCCCGGCAGCGCTAGTGTTCCCTGAAAAACACCTGCTCTGTTGGCAGCCGGGAAAGAGAGACCCAGAATAGCTCCGGCCCACCCACTCACAAAACACAGGGACTCCCTTGACTGTAAGGCAAGGGCGGGAATGTCAGGAGACAGGCTTAGGGGAGTCTGCTTAGAAAATGTACCCAACACCATTAAAAAAGGTCTTGTGTTTGCTCTACAATAGGAGGAGAATGAAAGCCAATTCTTCTCTTTGCAGAGACAGCAAGGCTTGCTCAGAGCTTTGCAAGTGGCAATGCACACTTCCAGCTGCCATATTCACGTGGAAGTGACGGATGGGACTAACCACACTTGAAGAGCAGAGGGAAGCTCCCTTGGCCACCAGGGATGGAATTGCCAAGGGACACCCCACAGTGAGTGTAGTACCCAGAATTTCAGGTGAACAAGGCAAGGCTGAAGGCGGCAGCTCTGAAGGCAGACATGGCAACACCATAAACAACCAAACAGGGAGGCCTGTGGATACGGAAGCCAGGAACAGGGCTGAAATCTGAGCTGTGAAGTCCATGTTATCAATGACCTTGAATGACTGTGCTGAGTCCTCTCCAAGAATTCGTCCAAAATAGTCCCTTGAGCCTTGGCTGGCCTGGAACTTGCTATGTAGACCAGGCTGGCCTTAAAGCCAAAGAGATTTGTCTGCCTGTGCTTCCTGAGTGCTGAGAATAAAGGTGTGTCCCCATCCCTGGGCTTCTTGGAACGTTCTTAAGAAAAAAACACCAGTCAGCTCAGAATTGTAGTACATGCCCATAACCCCAGCACCTGGGAGGTAGAGGCAAAAAGATCAGGAGTTCAAAGTCAGCTTCTGCTACATCGTGAGTTCAAGGCTCCCTTAGGCTCCATCAAACTCTGTCAAAAGGAAGGAAGGGGGAGGGAAGAGGAGAGAAAGAGAGGGAGGAGGAGAGAGGGAGGGAGAAAGGAAGGAGGGAAAGAAGCTACCTGTACTCATGGTCATAGAAGTTTGGGAATGTTAATTCCAATTAGCCTTCTGAGCAATGACCTTGAGCTGCTGGGCAGCCCCAGGGAGCTCTTCAAGAAAGAAGAAGAGAAAAAAATTTTTTACCAGTTAATGTCCGAAGGATTAGTGCTCCGTGGAGCAGATCTACCTGGTCCTTGATCTTGACTCTGGCCTTCAGTCATGACACAGACTCCAGAATTTTGTTGTGAAAGATTTGGTTCCAGTTATAAAGGTTTGGTTAGAAACACTGGAGGTGATTTCTCTATTATTTATTTGTTTGTTTGTTTTTGAGACCAGATCTCACTCTGTAGCCCCCGCTGATCTCAAACTCACAGATCCGCCTGCCTCTGCCTCTCAAGTGCCGGGATTAAAAGTGTGCGCCACCACACCTAGCATATGTGATTTTTGTTTTAATGGTCCTAGGGATGGAATTTAGGGCTTTGAGCATGCTAGGCAACTGCTTACTAGCATATCTAACCTCCATTCGCTGTCTGTGGAAGCCATCTCCTGAAGTGACAACCAGAAGACGCTCACAGCTGCCAGGTGTCTGTTAGGTGCAAGAAGCCTTGGTCTGAAAGAGACATTCCAACTTCAGAGAGCCTCAAAACTGCCAGTCGGGTGGCAGTGGCGCCGCCGCACACTTTTAATCCCAGAGCTTGGGAGGCAGGGGCAGGTGGATCTCTGAGTTCGGGGCCAACCTGGTCTATAGAGTTGAGTTCCAGGACAGTCAAGGCTACACAGAGAGACCCCGTCTCAAAGCAAAGCAAAGTAAAACAAACAAGACCCAAAAAAGAGTTTGAGGCCAGTCTAAGTCGCATGGGACCCCGTTTCAAACAACAACAACCCCCCTAAAACCAATCAAATAAACAAATAAGCAAGCAAGCGAACAAAAAACACCCATGCCAAAAAACAAAACCAAAAACAAACAAACAAACAAACAAAAACCCAGCCATTGTTGGGCTGAGAATGTGGCTCAGTCAGGACTATATATCTAGATCCTGTCTCAAAAAAGACAAAGAGATTCTCAACACCATTAGTCAGGGAAACGCAAATCAAAAGCACCATGAGATACCCGCTGCATACCCACTAGGATGGCTAGAAGTAAAGGGGATCCGGTAAAAATGAGGAGCCTTGGCAAGGATGTGGGGTCATCAGAGCCCTTGTGCTTGTGGGAATGCAGAACCGATGCAGCTGCCGTGGAAACAGCTTGGCAGCGCTTCAGAAACTAGAGCAAAAGTTACGGTAGGATTCAGGGAGTCAACCCGGAGGAGGTCTTGAGAGGAGTCAAAAGCGTACACAGAAACTCCTGCACAAATGTTCACAGCCTCCGTATTCAAAAAAAGCTTTGTGTGCTGCTTTTCTTGCCATGGCGGACAAGCTACCCGACAGAAGCATCTTAAGGGAGGAAGAGCTTATTTTAGCTCCCAGTTTCAATGCACCGCCGCAGGATAGGCGTGGCCATAGTTGATGGCGGTCAGAGCCTGTAGAACAAGCTCCCCACACCCTGGTGGATCAGGAACCAGAGAAGCCCATCCAGCATCAGAGGTGTGTATAACCGTCATGGCCCAGCCTCAGTGTTTCACCTCTGCTAGGCAGATGTTCTGGCTTCACTTTGTTGCTGTGACAAAAAGGCAACGGGGGCTGGGGGTGGGGGAAGGGGTTGTTTGGGTTACAATTCCAGGTTATCAGCCATCATTTAAAGGCAGTCAAGAGCAAAGAGAGACCGAATACATGAATCCTTGCTTGTTTTATCTATCTATCTATCTATCTATCTATCTATCTATCACTATCTATCTATCTATCTATCTATCTATCTATCTATCTATCTATCTACCTATTTATTTATTTCCGAGACAGGGTTTCTCTGTGTAGTTTTGTGCCTTTCCTGGATCTCGCTCTGTAGACCAGGCTGGCCTCGAACTCACAGAGATCCACCTGCCTCTGCCTCCCAAGTGCTGGGATTAAAGGCATGTGCTACCACTGCCTGGCACGCTTGTTTTGTTTTTACATTCTGCTAGCCTTCTTATACAGTCCAGGGCCCCAAACCAGGGAATGGTGCCACCCACAGTGGGCAGATACCACTTACATCAATTAACAGTCATGACATCCTTCCACAGCCCAACCTGATCTAGGTAATTCTTCAACTGAGCCTTCCTTCTCAGATAATTTTAGGCTGTGGCAAGTTGATATTTAAAACAAACCATCACAGTAGGCTACATGTTCCAAAGGCTCCACCTCCCAAACAGCATCGTAGCTGAGGACCCAGTGTTCAAACACCTGAGCCAGCAGAAGACACTTCAAACAAAAACTGTAACAGAGCCAGTCAATGGAGCTCTAATGTTATGCCTGAATCAGGAGCTGTCCATGAAGATTGTTTATTCTTCCATCCATCCAGTCACCCATCCATGTGGGAAAACACGACTGAGTTCCAATCACACAGGATACATACACATAGCACCTTTTTGAAACATGGGGAAATGTGTAGGTTGATGGTTGGTGTCTTAGTTAGGGTTTCTATTGCTGCGATGAAACACCATGACCCAAAAGCAGGTCTGGGAGGAAAGGGTTTATTTGGCTTACACTTCCACATTGCTGTTCATCATGGAAGGAAGTCACGACAGGAACTCAAACAGGGCAGGATCCTGGAGGCAGAAGCTGATGCAGAGGCCATGGAGGAGTGCTGCTTACTGGCTTGCTTCCCATGGCTTGTTGCGGAATATTTGTTTAACTAGGCAAAGCTATGTTACATTTGTTTATGCTGTATTTGTTTAACTATGTAAAGATGTGTTGTGTTTGCATCAATTAAACTCCGTCAGAGAGGTGGGGTTAGCAACTAGTTAACAGGAAGTAGTAGGGAGGAGCATGGGATTTTTTAGTTGGGGCGGTGTGGAAGGAGAGAGGCTTCCTGGACCCCAGCCAAGACAGAAAGTTAGTCAGTTGCTCCTCTAACTCTCTGAGCTGGCAGGTTTTCACCCTAGCCTTTGAATCTCAGGTTTTATTAGAACTGTAGAGATTCAGTTAGAGCTGCCTTTAGTGGGAGCAACAGAGCGATTGTCTGGGGGAACAGCATTCCCCTCAGGCTACGGCCTTAGTAGCCCACAGATAGGGGTTTAAAGAGAACCCACTGTGATGAATGACTTGCTCAGCCTGCTTTCTTTTTTTTTTTTTTTTTTTTTTTGGTTTTTCGAGACAGGGTTTCTCTGTGTAGCTTTGCGCCTTTCCTGGAGCTCACTTGGTAGCCCAGGCTGGCCTCGAACTCACAGAGATCCGCCTGGCTCTGCCTTCCGAGTGCTGGGATTAAAGGCGTGCGCCACCAACGCCCGGCCCTCAGCCTGCTTTCTTATAGAACCCAGGACCACCAGCCCAGGGAGATCACTCAAGAGGACAATGCCTTACAGGTAGATCTCATCAAGGCACTTCCTCAACTGAGGCTCCTTCCTTCGATGACTCTAGCTCGTGTCAAGTTGACACACAAAACCAGCCAGAACAGTTGGATAGAAGAATTATAGGTAACATCTGTGTGAAATCCAAGACCATGCCCGGGTAGGAAGACTTTCAAAGTCAACTATGTGTTCTGTGGGTGTGGCTCAGTGGTAGAGCTACCTGCCCAATGTGTGCTGGTCTGGGTTTCATGCCTAGCACATAAAAGAGCAGAGGGAGGGGAGCTGGAGAGATGGCTCAGAGGTTAAGAGCACTGGCTGTTCTTCCAGAGGTCATGAGTTCAATTCCCAGCAACCACATGGTGGCTCACAACCATCTATAATGAGATCTGGTGCCCTCTTCTGGTATGCAGACAGAACACTGTATATATAATAAATAGATAAATACATTGATCTCATAGGCCACTGGGTTCTCAGCTTCTTCAGTGTGAAGATGGACATTGCTGGATCATGTAGGCTGTATCTGTGATCCTATGCAATAACCCCCCTCCTTTTAATATATATTCATTCTTTTGATTCTCTTCACTAGAGAGCCCTGACTAATATAGTAGGTGACCTCTGTCCCACACAATGCATAGATACATATTTCAAATGAAGTACAGTACTATGGGTAAGCGACACGTCTGAAGAAACTCTGCAGCCTGCGACTGGCTGCTTTCGACATGCACAGCGTTACCACCAACTGCTCCAGCAGGAATCCGCATGCCAAGAGAAAGGCGCATCCCTGCTCCGTCACAATGCTTTACTCTGTGCTCGTGGATTTGTTTGCTCGCCTGCCTTCGTAAGCAGGTTGCTTTTGTCTCCCCATTCCTGCATTTGTAGTATGAGGATGACAGTGTGACTGAGGAATAGACTTGCTGATGTTATTTATCTAAGTCAATGTTGGTAAATTCCGAGGAGAGCAATGGCTGGCGCATGGTGAACAGTTGACAAACACTTTCTTCTGTTCTTCTTATCATTAATGCACACAAAAACTGACAGTTTGAATCTTTCAAGAACATTCAGTGCTTTCGATAGCATACTGTTGCAATGCCTGCATACTCTTTCGGTGGGGATTGAACCCAGGGTCCCATGAGCACACGCGAGGCAAACATCATACCACCGAGCTACAGCCCAGCTCCCGTAATACAACGTTATTTTCAGTTATCATGTGATGATATATCATTGTTCCTGATCATCGCCAAACCCTTTGGAGAGGAAGAGCACTTTGGATTTTTTGCACTCAGAGGGTGAAGCAAGAGGGTTGCTACAAGTTCGAGGACAACCTGGGATAGATAATGTCTCCTTGTTTTTCTGTTGTGATAAATGCAACGTAAGGAGGTGTGGTAGTTTGAATGTGATTGGTCTCCATAATCCCACAATCCCATAATCTCATAGGGAGTGGCACTCTTAGGAGGTGTGGCTTTGTTTGGAGTGGGTATGGCCTTGTTGGAGGAAGTATGTCACTGTGGGGGCGGGCTTTGAGGTTTTATACACTCAGGATACTGCCCAGCATGTCAGTCAACTTCCTGTTGCCTGCAACATGTAGGACACTGGGCTATTATTTCTCCAGCACCATGCCTGCCTGCATACCACCATGCTCCCCGCCAGGTTGGATTGAACCTCTGAACTGTAAAGGAGCCCCCTCAATTAAATGGTTTCTTTATAAGACTTGCTGTGGTCATGGTGTCTCCCCCACATCAATAGTAGACCCTAACTAAGACAGGAAGAAAGGGTATATTCTGGATCACAGTTCAAGATGTAGCCCATCATGGTGGGGAAGCCGAGGCAGTGGGAGCTTGAAGTATCTGGTTACATTGGCATTGTCAGAGAGAATGGGTATAATGTCAGCTCACTTTTTCTTTTTTATTCGAACTGGGATCCCAGCACAGGGAATGGTGTCGCTGACAGTGAGTGGGTCTTCTCACCTCTATTATCTTAATCAAGAGAATTCACTGCAGGTATTCCCAGAGCCCCGAGTGATCCTGCAGTGTGTGTGTGTGTGTGTGTGTGTGTGTGTGTGTGTGTGTGTGTGTGTGTGTGTAGAGAGAGAGAGAGACTTAAGAACTCAATCAGGTCCGATGGGACCTGTCTGTTATCCCCAAACTTGGAAGATTAAGGCCTAAGAATCCTTAGTTCAAGACCAGCTTGGAGCAGATCATGAATTAGAAGCCCACTACTGTGGGCTTCATAACAAGACTATCTCAAAAAAGGAAAAGGAAAGAGGGAGGACACCCATTACTACATGATTTTCCTTATAAAATGTAACGTTTCTACAAATTAAGGGTATACTCTAGCTGTTTGTTAACATTAACTAGAAAATCTCTAAAACTTGTATTTGAAAACTTTTGGAAAAGAAAAAACAAACAAACAAAAAAGCCAGATAATAGAATTAATTAAAAATTAACATAGGCTCACCGGGTGGTGGCGTACGCCTTGAATCCCAGCATTCGGGAGGCAGAGCCAGGCCGATCTCTGTGAGTTCAAGGCCAGCCTGGTCTACAGAAGGAGATCCAGGACAGGCACCAAAACTACAC
>CABHPP010126485.1:0-67259 GCA_902168425.1 Peromyscus attwateri | reverse complement strand
GCACTTCTCTGTCTGAAGTGCCAGTACAGTTATGGAAGCCGATAAAACCATTTACCTTCTATGCAGCCCTGGTGCCCTTAGCCTCTCTAAGATACACTTCCTGGGAGAACAGAGACGTGGGGTCACGTTTGTCCCTTAGCTTTTCACCAAGTAATAGGTCAGGTCTTCCTCACTGTTATTTCTGGGGGTCAGGAAGTGGAGGTTCTCCAGAAGTCCCTCTGCTGAAACCCTTTTCCAGCCATAACTTCTCCAAGTATCAAGCCTTGGTTCTTGAGCTGCTGTAAAGGAAGAGTTCTACCCTTTTGCTTAGGCTCATTGGAAATTGTCACCTGCCTGCTTCCTGAGTCCATGCCTTCTTGTTGCATGAGAAAGAAGATGGAGGGACAGGCCAGCCCTTGATGACTTGAGTTTGCTCAGTGCCTGAAGACAGCTGGTGACGTGGTATCAACCCACCTGCCTTGGCAGCGTCCCCATGGTCCCTGTCGCTGTTGTCCAGTCAACCTTCTCAGTGTTAGCATCCCTTCCAACCTCCTCTGAGTTTTTCTCCCATCTCCGTAGCCTAGAAAGTGAAGCCATGAATCACATGGGCTTGCTGGGTTTCTACCTCCTTGCCCAGAGTGCAGGACAGCCACTTTTCTGTCTCCAAGACAGTCAACTCTCTATTATCCAAGTGTGAACTTTCCACTCAGTGGGTGGTCTGTGGATGGTTCCTTACACCAGACCTCCTCTTATTCGCCAACATACTTTTTTACAAAGATTAATCGGGGTGTGTTCAGAGCCTAGAATAGAGTTTGGAAGGAAATCCTGCTGCCAAAGCACAGTACATTCCAGAGCTTTGCATGAGCTGTTCTGTATTATCCACATCATTGAGGAGTGCCCACAGGCCCTGAGTTGCAGACTGTAGAACTCCATGTAGGTAATGAAACGTTCACCTGCCCCATGCCTACCTTGTCTCTGAGGGCCTCTTGCTGTGGGAGGTATTTCTCTGTACTAGTTAACTGCATGCTCAGATGAGCCCACTTGGGGTCATGGCAGTCTCCTCAAAGCAGATCCTTTCTTCCCTGCCTATGCCATGGAGATGTCACAGTTCAGAGTAGTCCAAATCCGACTGCTGAAAAGGCCCTGTATTCCTGCTTATTTGCACATGAAAGATAAATGTGCCTCTGGCTCACTGAGGCCTCTCTGTATCTCTCTCTTGTAACCTATGAAAAATTACTGTTGCTGGGCAAAGAAAATGTTGGTTTAAGTTCTAGCGCAACACCTTCTCCTGAAGTTCATTTGATCATTGAGTTCATTCTGTCCAATAAGCACAAGAATTCTAGGATGTGTGCCAGTTACTTAACCTTTTGTTCCAGAAGGTTCTAAAACAGTTTATCAGAGCTATGGATAATCAATTGAATCTTTAAATTTGCAGTCTAAAATTGAGAGCACACAAAGACTTTTGTTTATATTCATGTTTTGATTTTGCAAGATTAATAAGAATTTATTTCTATGAGCTGGTTGAGCAGTACACATGGGGTTGTTGGGGGAATTTTAAGTGATAAATGGCCAGCTGGCAATGTGGCTTGAATAAAGAACTAGACTTTTTCTCTTATAGGCTGCTTTTCATTCCAAAATGTCAGAGCCTTTATGGAAATCAGCTCATTAAGCCTGCATGTCTCCTCCTTCTCCCTTTTCCTGACTTGCCTCCTCAGCCAGTTCACCGTCTTTCTCTTGGTGTGAAGGAGGCAGTTACCAACTCCTGGCAGAAAACTCGGCCAGCCCAGGTCAGGAACCAAGTGAGCATTAGAGTTAGCCTCTGGCCTGGAAAGGTTGTCTAGAGGTGCCCCTGAGGATGCAGCCTCGTCCCCAAGGGTGGCCCTGCCTGCTGCCTTGCTATCTGCAGGCTCCAGCTCTGCTGCCCTGGCAGACTCAGAGCCCTGCCCAGACAGGAAGGACTTGGAAAAGCTCTTTCAGCGGGGCTAAGAAGAGGAGGAGGCTTATTTACATTGGTTATAATTTGGGATTACAGTTATATTGGGCTTCAGATTTTTCAGAAGTGATTTGTTACCTGTGTTTCTGTCAGTCATAAAAGAGTAAATATGTATTGGATGTTCCTTTTAGAAAACTTGATGAAATAAACCATGTGTGTTGGTACACATCTGTTAATCCTAGTACTTAGGTGGGATCTGAGACAAGAGGATTGTTGCAAATTTCAGGCCAGTCTGAGTTACACAGTGAAACTTTTTCAAGAAACAAAAGAAAACTAAAATCAAAAAGATAAGGAAAACTTGGTGAGCTGTGTGTACTGTTAGACTCAGTAGGGTGGATGATATGATAGTCCAAAGGAGATATATTTCCTACTAAACTTCTTTCCTGTTTTCCCCAGCTATCAGTGCATATCAAGGACAAATAGTCTAGCGCAAATTAGAAAAAGACTATAGAAAAGAAGTCTACTCTCACCACAGTCCAATGGAAACCACTGTTATTGGTTAACAGTTTTATGTGGTTACTTCATAGTTTTTCTTTTTTTTTTTTTTCCATAGCTAAGGTTTTATTAAGTATAAAAGTTACAGCTTCCTTCTTTCACTTGATGTTATGGAAGTATTTGCTATTATTATTATTTAAAACTTTTTATGTCTGCTGCAGAAAATAGTATCACACTTAAAATTTAAAAATTAAAAATAGAATTAGTATAAAATCTTGCAGTTCTCCTAAGTCTGTATACGCGCACGCGCATGCACACACACACACACACACACACACACACACACACACACACACAGCAAAGGCTTAGATAGTTGTACAACCATGCTCATAGCAACATTATTCCTGGTAGCTAAAACACAGAAGCAGCCATGTTTGCTGCTGACAGTATAAGCAAAATATGATATATGATTGCACTGATACTACTCTACCTTAAAAGAAAAATTCCCAGACCCCCGTGCTAGGGATTGAACCCAGGACTTTGCACATACTAGGCCAGAGTTCTACCACACAGCTATATTCCAGCCAGCAAGGAAAGTCTGACACATGCTACAACATGGAGGTGCCCTGAGAATGGTAAGCTGAGTAGTTGAGGTCCTAGACATAGAAAGTAGAATGGCCTTGGCAGCATATGACAGAGTAGAGAGTTGAGTGTTGCTGTTTAATGGGCATGAAGTTTAGTTTACAAGTTGGAATTCTGAGGTTAAAACAGTAACTTTATGCTTAAAACATTTCAAAATAGCGAATGCTTCAAACAGAAATCTTTCTGTACTGTCAACTTCCTGGAGGTTATTGTTGTTTTAATTTATGTTGTTATCTTCCTAGCTTTACCACCACCCATCTTCTTTTGTTTCGTTTTTCGAGACAGAATTTCTCTGTTTAACAAACAGTCCTGGCTGTCTTGGAACTCGCTTGGTAGACCAGGCTGGCCTCGAACTCACAGAGATCTACCTGGCTCTGCTTCCGCGTCCCCCCCCCAGTGCTGGGATTAAAGGTGTGCGCTGCCACCATCGCCGCTGCCGCTTCCACCGCCCCACCCACCCCCACCCCCCACCCCGTGTCCACCACTCATCTTTATAAAAAAAAATTAATTTTGCCCTTTTTTTTTAATTAAGGAGAAGGCTTTGAAAATGTCATTTGTTGAAAAATGAATGCTCTCTCCCTCTCCCTAGGGGAGTGGTGATTGTCTTAATTGTGCTTTGAGACAGCTTTGCTCTCTAGCCTAGGCTGGCCTCAGACTCACATCTACCTTCTAGCTGCAGGTGTCCACTGCTAGGATGTAGGATGGCAGTGGTACACTACCACTCTGGCTCTGGTCCTCTCTCTTAGTAGAGCATGGTTTGCATACATCACAGTTGTCCCATTAGATCCCCACAGGAGTCTGTGACTCTTGGTCCTGGCACTTATTAAATGCCAGGTTGGCTGGTAGTAAGTTTACATTCTAAACAATAGTTCCTAATGCTCAAGCTAGAATGCTAGAACCACCTGGAAAGGTTTTAAAACCCACTAATGTTGATTCCCACCCTTAGAGACTGATTTAGATATTCCATGCCTTTGCCCTCCTAAATCCATTTAAGCCTGGTACCCTTCTATGGTTGTTATCCTAGAAGCTCATGTCACAGTTTCATCTTTTAAGGTGTGGCTAAAGTAGAATAGACTGTATTTGGATCATTTCATTTGCCAGCCTTTCCCAGGCTAGACATAGGCCAGACTGTATTAAGTACTGCAACTATTTCTTAAAATCACAGTTACAGTGTAAGGAGGGTGACAAAGCAGTCTTTTCAGGCAGACTCGTGGGCTTGGAATTTTAGATGCGGAAAACCCCTGAAGTTTGTGCAACTTCACTCCCCAGCCACATGCATGTGGAGAGCTGCAGCCCACGAGGTCAGAGGATCCCATCCATTCACTCCCCAGCCATGTGCATGTGGAGAGCTGCAGCCCACAAGGTCAGAGGATCCCATCCATTCACTCTCCAGCCATGTGCATGCGGAAAGCTGCAGCCCACGAGGTCAGAGGATCCAATCCATTCACTCCCCAGCCATGTGCATATGGAGAGCTGCAGCCCACGAGGTCAGAGGATTCCATCCATTCACACAGCTGACCAGGAGCAGACCCCACTGGCAACTACTAACATTTGTTGAGGACTCAGCTTCTAAGTCCTTGTCAGGCTTTTTCCAGGCCATACTGCCTCCATCTGTCCATACACTGTTTGTTATGTTGGGGACTTAGGGACATAAGCATCTAGAATAGGCTTCTCAGAAAGAATATGTGCACAGAAATCACTTGTTAGAATGAAGACCTCATTCACTAGCTCAAGGTGGGACCTGAGAGCCTAAATACTTGGCCAGCTCCAGGTGAGACCACTGTTTGGCCCTACTTAAGTAGTAAACACTAAGACATCAGCCACTATAATTATATAACCCCCATTTAAAGTATTCTTGCCCTCATGGCCTCATTCTCAAGGGCTGGGTAAAAGCTTGCAGTTGCAGGAGCAGACCCAAGACTACCAAAGACATCAGGCCTGCCTTCTCTCCCAACATCAGGGGCTTTGTGGCACCAGGACACTGTGGGAAGATGATATTCCCTGGTCCAGGCAGCCATCCCTGTGGTCTCAGTGCCTGGGGGAGGACCAGTGCTTTGTTGGCATGCAGTTGAGTGTTTATCATCTTGTAAAGTGACAGCCTGATAGTCTGGTGAGGAAAACAGGCTCTTGGGAGTTTAAGAATAGGCCTCAAGGTTATTAAGAAAGCAGCCTTGAGTGAGTTTTTGAGTAAAAGTGTTGCTGAAGGGAGTAGGGCCAGGAAGCCTGTTTGCTGAAGAGCTGCTTTAGAGCCGACTCTAGTAGTTGGTGCCTCAAGCCAACTCTGACTTGCAAACTATGAACTGTGACATAGATCCACTTCCTACTCAGCTTACCCTGGAGTGCTCCTCCCACCCCCGTATACTCCCTTAACTGGTCCCCACTAAGTTGAGCACTGGGCTCCTTGAAGGCCTATGGGTTTAAGCATGTGGGTAAAATGTGCTGTAGAGACTAGGCTGGGGCTTGCTTATGTGTGGCATTCCCCGTTCTTCCCCAGGGGTCTGCGGCCAGCTGCAGAATGCTGCTATAGAATTCCATTTTGCTTTACAACAGCTGAAGACAGCATTTCTTTCCTAACCACCGGATTTATCCACATGAGAGAGACTACCCTTCCAGGGCAGAAGTACTAGGGCTTAGGTCTGATACCACTGTCCCCAGCCCTTCCCCAGTCTCCTTCCTGTCTTTTGGACCAGCCCGCTGCCCTCTGCAGGAAACAGCTCCTTCTTTTGCAGCGCCTGAGAAACAGTGTGGCATCAGCCTCGGCCATGCTGCAGCTTGCTTCCCCACTCCGTGCCACTGACAGGAGTCCAGCCAGAGGGCTGGTGTAGTCCAGTGATCATGGGGCATTGCAAGGCTATCATTTGTGGTCCCTGCCAAGACTGGAACGGACGCAAGTCTCAACAAGGCTGGTTAGTCACGTAGCAAGCGTGCAGGCACAGCTGGCGGGGTCTCTGCTTTTGTGTGTGTGATGGGGGTGTGTTTGCAGGCTGGGTGCCTTCCCTTCCTTTCTTCCTTTTCCTTCCCTGCCTCTCCTTTTCCCTCTCTCCCTCCCGTCTTCTGTCGACAAGGTTTTCCCAGTCCAGAGGAGGGAATGGGGAGAACATGGCCGCTGCTTTCCTGTCAGCTCTGGAGCGTGGTGGAGAGAAGAGACTGTCATCAGGGCCCTTCTTTAATCCTCTAGCTCAGCCTATTTGAAGTCACCTGCAGCAAGGAATGGAATAGGTGCATTTTAGACCAAACTTCTTCCCTTTCAGACATCTCAGGAGTGTTTAAGGCCATGATACCTTGAGATGAGATCCTGTTCGTATTTTTAAAACAACAGAGAGAAGCATGAAGTTACATTTCAACCCAACCCGTGGGACGAGGTACAAAATATCTCCTTTATTAAACACTTCTTTTGCAAATGCAAGAAGGAGCAAGCTATTAGAGAGGTAAAGTTTGAAGATAGAGGAATTGTTTTTGTGTTGAAAGCTCGGCTTCTGCAAGCTAGTCAGGGTAAAAGCAGTCCTATGTGATCAGTGTGTTCACCTGAGCCTTGAAGCACATTGTATAGGATCAGAGCTTCTTCATGTTGCAGTGGAAAGTGAAGAATAGACAGTCCTTTCACACAGTTGTACACTAGGCATCCATCCCCAGCTACTGATGCCTCCAGCTTTTTAAATACAGAAACCGACAACCCCAGCCTGGAGTTGGTATTAGCTGGCTAGAAGGCTCAGAAATAACTCTTCCTCTATTTGTAGCTGTTGGCCCTGAGGGGCTGGGGGAGCTGCTGTTAGAAGGTTTGGACAATACTGTCATGGTCTTACTTGCCTTTCCATAATACTGTGTAGAGCCCTCGTACAGTAGGGTATTTTTTTCCTGTTAGCATGTAACATGTTCTGTCTTTTGGATAAACCACCACCTTCATTGAGCCATTTCCAGTGAATTAAAGCTGATTCCAATTCACAGACAGCGCAGAACAACGTAGTAGCATGCTGGAGAATAAAAATGAATGATATTACCAAGGCACAGTGGTGTGGCCTTGTAATTCCAGCACTCAAAAGGCTGGGGCAGGAGGATTGCTGCAGGTTCAAAGTTAGCCTAGGCTGCATAGTGAGACGCCGTCTCAAAAGCCAGAACGTAAACATAAGGTGGAAGATGCTGTCTCTGTGTCAGAAACCATGTGGGGTGCCAGGGAGGTGGCTCAGTGGGTTTAGGACCACTTGCTGCTCTTGCAGAGGACCTGGGTTTGGTTTCTACCACCTACCTGGCAACTGACAGCTATCTGTAATGCCAGTCCCAGGGGATCTGATGCCCTCTTCTGACCTTTAATAGATACCGGGCATACATGTCACAGACATACATATAAGCAAAGCACCCATACACATAAAATTAAAAAAAAAAAAAAAACCTAAGACAAGAATAGATTAAACGTAAGCAAGTAAGAATTTACTAAGGGCTAAAATGAATTCTAGTAGAGCTAAGACAGGATAAATAAATGCCAGCTTGTGGGGGTACAGGGGTCAAGGAAGTGTTCCAGGAGGAAAGAGACTTCTGAACAGGCTGGGTGAGGTTTAATTGTTCGACAGGCTAATTTTCTTTGATTGGAGAATGAGAGGGTTATATAGATACAGACTAGCCTTTGCGGAGTAAATTAAGAATGTCTGCTGCCCGTGTACCAGGGAGTCTCAGTACAGTGCTCAGCATTGTGGTGAGCACTGTAGGCATGTGGGATAGAGCCTCGGCAGGCCTCGGCTGTCATGGCCCAGTTATAATGCAGTCCACTGTCCATACGAAACAGTTAGCCGATCGTGGGCTCAGATAGCAGTTCAGAACAAAAGCTGGCTCTGCACAGTCAGGGCAGGCTTTCTAGGAGAGGCAGCTGTCTGAAAGTAGCTTTAGAACAGGGGTGTGATTTGAAAACAGCTGAGGAGATGGAAAAGAACATGCCAAGAAGCTGCAGCAAGACTCAGCAGCAGCACGTTTTGTGAGCAGGGGGAGAGAACCAGAGGAGGCTCTGTGCAAGGCTGGCCAAGAGACCAGATGTGGTGGCCCTTAAAGGCCGGCCACCAAAGGAATTTGCTAAGATACAACCGCTGGTCTCAGGCCGACACTGGTGCTAGGCCTCTGTCTGACACACTTGAAATCCACGGTTCCACAAGCTCCCCAGCAGCAGCCTGCCCTGCAGTCACCGGGGTCACTAGAAATGGGAGGAGCATGGCCTTATCTTGGTGCTTTTGTTCAGAGGACCTCAGAACCATGGAGCTTATACTAGGAAAGGGAATGTAAAGACAGTCTCATCTTGTGAGACTCTTCCCTCAAAAAGAAGCCTTTGTGGAAACTCAAAGACACTGAAGCTAGCCTAGCCTAGGAGCGATGGTAAACATAGCTCAGGCTGGGGGGGGAGGGGGGGTGGAGGCCACCTGCATGGCTTCGATTGGAAGCCCAGAAGGGACTGTGAGGCATCCCACCTCCCTGTTTGAAAACAGTGACTAATCACAACAAAACTGCAGAGGAGATTCTTGACAAGAAGGTGGGCAGCCTTCCTAACAGACATGTGTGGTCCCCAGACTATGGGTCCAGTTAGGAGTGAATGTAGCAAGTTCTGTGTTGCTTCTTGCAGTCTGCTGCTGCCGCCTGATCATGCTTGCAGTAGATCCTGCAAGCCTGCACAGTGGAGCTGCCCTGACTTTGCCATCAAAGGCCACTGTTGTAGACCTCTTCCTGAGAGGCCTCCTCCACAGCCTGCTGCCCCTTCTCTACCAAGCAGAGTGTAAATTCTGGCATGTAAGGATGATAAGTCTCCTGGTCACCCAGCTGTTCTGTAGCAGTGATCTTCTAGAGGTAGTACCTCTGGAGTCACTTAGCTCTGACCACAGGCCTTCTGGCACTGTGCTCCCTCCCTGCCCCGGCATTGAGCTGATTAAGCCCTGGTACATTTGCCCGGTGTGCCCTGGGTTTAGCCCTCTTTCGGGAAGGCTTGTAGGGAAGGGGCTAGTCTCTGAGTGGACTGAGGGGCAGCCTGGAAGAGGCCCTCCACTGCCTCACTGTTCTCTACTTCTTGCTTTCAGCTACCTGTTGTGCCCAGGCCTCTTCAGTGATTACAATGGCCTACACGTCTCTGGAAACACCTTCCCGTGTAGGCTCAGAGATCCATTCCTCTTTGAGTCTTAAGAGCCCTTTCCAGCCCACAGCCCTGTCTTCTGGGAAGGCCCTGCTTCTTAAGGCACTACTTTATCAGGAAGCCTCAAGCCTGAAAAACAAAAACGATGCCGTGCTGAAGTCAGGAGAAGCACTGCCATTCGTCCCTGAAGCCCACTAGTGTGGTCTGTGCTGACCAGAGGCTCCGTTTCTGTCTTCAGAGTTGAAAGCTCTAAAGATGGAGTATAAGCCTGTGAGGTCTCAGGCCTTGAAAGGCAGAGGCAAACAGATCTCTGTGAGTTTGAGGCCAGATTGATCTACATAGCAAGTTTCAGGCCAGCCAGGACTACACAGTGAGACTGTCTCCAAAGGGAAAAAAAGAAAAAAGAAAGTTAGGGTAGGAAGTGGAAGAGGCTGGAGAAGACCTGGTAGTAATGGCTTTTGCAGTGTGAAAGAACCAAGCACATGAGGGACATACCTATGATCAGGTAGCCGTGGGGGGGGCTGCACACCAACATGCCCTTTATGCTTAGCACACTGTCACTCTTCAGGAGTTGTGTTTGGGACACATAAATACAATGTGTTTGTCTGGAAAACGTGACACTATTCTTAGCTTTGCCCTGATCTTGAGGAGGTCACTTGAGCCCTATGAACAGTGTTGTTGATTCTGAAAAATGGAAAAATAATGTCTATGTTTCTTAGTAAGAAGATAAAATTGAATAAGAATGTTTTTAAAGATAACCCTTTCATAAAATGCAGTATATTGTTATTCTATTGCTCATATTGCTGGGACTGAGGTCCAAGCATATGCCTTGCCAAGTTCACATGATCATAGTTTGTCAAGCATGCTACGAGCAATTCTTCCCCTGATAAGTCCAGACTTGTCGCTCTGCATCCCGGAGTTCCCATTCTCCTTGCATAGTTATGCTTTTCGTGCTCCTGGAAAGTAAAGTGGAAGAATAAAAGAGACTCTGTTAGCATTCGATAGCATAATCAATGCTATGTAGCCTCCCAAGCCCAAACTACAAAAAAGGTTTTCTTAGATACTACTTTTTTCCCATAATTCCCAGCTCATAGCTTATTAAGTTATTAACCAGCAATTTCTCTGGCAGCATATTAAACTTTACTTTTAAACAAGTCACAGAGGGAGGGAAACATGCATCTCTCATAAAAGGAATAAAACACACACTCTAAAACACTTTCCCAGGCTTTGAACAAATCCCAAACCCCACACAAGGTCTCTTTTTCATCATTCTCTGCACACAGCTTGAATAGTAGTGCATTAATAAGAAAAAGATGCCTAATAGAAAGATGGAAAAACACGAGAGTCTCTGGGAGTGCAGGGGTCCCTAAGGGCCTACAGAAAAGGCCAGGTGAGCCTTCATTCAGGCAGCAGGGGAAGTCATGGTCTGGGGTTGCAGGATTCCCCTTGAGTGGTACTAGAGGGGAAGCAGAGCAGGCTGTGATTTCAGGCCTGCCCTGACAGGGGACCCCAGTGCTTTCCACCGTGGGTGGGCCTCATGGAATACCTCACCAAGATCCTGGTCAAAGGGTAAAGGCCTCAGCCCTCATGGACTCTCTCTCTTAGGAGCAAAACTTCTTCCCCAGAGGAGCCCATGAAGGGGTAGCACATGGCTGGGGCCTTTGTTCCTTTTCCAGACATGTCCAACTTACAGTCTTTCTCCAAATTCTCTGGAAGCTGGTCCACACCAGAGCAGGGCACTGGGGAGAGAGCCCAAGAAGGAGGGCTCCATGGCAGTTTCTCCATTTGGGGTGTGATGGTTTTACTCTGCCATAATCACTCAGCCCACCAGCACCACCCCCTCATGAAGGCAAGGTAATCTCAGGGACTGGGGAGCCTGCCAACCCCACATGTTGCTGCCAGCTGGCTTGCCTGCAGATCTGAATCCTAGCTGGTCCAGTGGAGGGAAATAGCTTGTTGAAAATTACATATTCTGCAATTCATGACCATTTGGCATCATGGCTTAAACAAATCTCCATTTGTTTCTCCAAGAATGCCATATGCTGATTAGTTGGCCAGACTGTGGTAAAAATGGAAATCAGAATGGGAGAAGGAGCTTCTCTTTATTTAATTTACACTTCCACATTTACATGGCTTCATGTAGCTCCATCAAAGGAAGACCTCCTAAGTCCTAGCCACAGGGGCTCTGTCGGCAAACATAGCTCTGTGGCCAGCCTCCACGACAGTGCTGAGCTGCTGGGATTGCAGAGGGACCTCTGGGAAACTCAAGGACTGTCAGCAGAATGCCTTGGTCAAGCCAGCCTGCAGCTCCTGGGAGGCTGGTCAGGAAATGTCTTAGAGGACAGGCTTTGAGGGGCATTTTAAATGAAGGGTCCAACACAACCGGCAAGGGCCCAGAGCCCGGTCCTAGCAGTGTGTACGACATTGTAGATGGTGCCTGCTCTGCCGTCCCTGGCCTCCTCTCCTCTCCTTGGCACCCGCCCTGCTCACCTTGCTGCTTCCCTGATCTGGTGACCCTTGTCCCTCTTCGCTGGCCACCCACTGCCCCGTGTGTGCCCACTGGAGCTAGTGCTGCATCTACTCACTGCTGGCTCCAGTTAGACGCTTGTTCTCCTCCTTCTGGCCGCCTTTGGAGCCACGATTTGAAGAACCCAGACACTGATGAGCCCTGGCTGAGACTCAAGAGCCTCCTCCTTCTTCCTGACCAGCCCGAGTCCTTCCATGTCTGCATCCTCCTCCTCCTTCATGGCATTGCTTTTCATTGCCTTTCGTTTTTCTCCCTCCCCACAAAAACACAGTATACTCTGTAAGGTCAAGACTTGGTCCTCTTTTTCTCCTCCGCTCTCCCTCCGCTGGATGCCCCTACAGTGCTCAAGATGTTAGCCTTGGCTCCACCCAGAGTTTGGGGAGTAGTTCCTGGAGAACTGAAGTGACCAGCCCCAGATTCGGTTGAAGTCCCGATCAGGTTTCCTGACTTAGAAACCTTAATAACACCAGGAGCTTGAGGCAGGACAATTGTTTCCAGCCCTCTGAACATAACCATGGGTTCTTCTGGAAGAGTTTGCTGTTACATAGCTAAAGTGGATTGTCTCTTCAAGGGAGTCCCTCTGGGTTCACAGTATTGAGTGGACACCAAGCCCTCTGGTGTGATTTGAGCTGAGAGGGCCCACAGGATCCTGAATCCTTTAGGGCTTTGGAGTGCTGGATCTGGGGCCCCTGTTCTCCATCCTGCACCACCACCTTCTGTTCCTCTCTCCTCTTATTTCTCAACACCGCATTCCCTATGGCTGCTGTGTGCCCAAGCCTTTCGTGCACTGCTTCCTCTGCTGGGGTCATGGCCATGGCCTGCTGCCCAGACTCCTCACCAGGTAGACAGGCCTGTCTCCTTTAGCAGCCTTCGTTTCTCTGTTGGTCTCTCTTTCATGGTACTATCAGACTCTAATATCAGGGTTATGTTTCTCCCACTAAACTAGTAGATTTCAAGTGTTTTGTTTTAAATAGACAAAAATACCACACCAAAAAAAAAAAAAACCTTTTTACAGGTAGCCAATGGATAAATGTGCATCTGTGTACATATATATGCATAAATACACTAGATACACTAACTTGTGAAATCTAGTGTGGCTTGAAATTGTGAATAATAGCTAATTAAGATGTGAATAATTTGTACCCTCACCTCCAAAAACCTGCAGCTGGTTCTGGGAGGCAGAAGCAGGAGGACTGCAGCAGGTTCCAGGCCAGCCAGAGTTATACAGTAAGATCCTGTCTCAGAATTACATGCCGGGGGTGAGGAATTGAATGGCATTTCCTTGAGACTTAGCAGAGCTGAGTTGGGAATGTTAGCTTTCTACAGATCCATAGTCTTACTGATAGCATCCTTTCAGTGCAGTGTAAGCTGTATCGTTCCCTAGAAAAGGAATTTAAAAGTTAGGGAAAATATTCAATATTTTACTTAAAATTATTGCATTTCAGTAATTATATCTCATTTAAGGGTATATAAGATTAGCTGGGAGTTATGGCACACGCCTTTAATCCCAGCACTCGGGAGGCAGAGGCAGGTGGATCTCTGTGAGGTCGAGGCCAGCCTGGTCTACAAAGTGAGTTCCAGGATAGGCACCAAAACTACATGGAGAAACCCTGTCTGGAAAAAGGAAAAAAAAAAAGATACATAAGATTAATCATTCTGGGCAAGAACTTTCTAGAAACCGGTAACAAACAAGGTACTGAAACTACTGTGATACCTTGGAGTTTGTTTTCCTCTTTCTCTCCCTACCTCTTTCCTGTCTCCAGCCTGTCTTTCACTGGCCACCATGCACTAGTTTATTTCATAGCTGATGAAGTGGGCCCTGTATACTCTGCAATCTGAAAACCACTATTCAGGACTCGAAGTTCCTTGAGGGCAGTGATGTGTCATCTTCATGTTTCCAGACCCTGGCACGATTCCTGGCTCCATGTAACTTCTGAGTAAATGTTTTCTGAATGAATAGGCCTCAGTTAAAACAGATCAGCAGCCTCTGGGATTCCGGAAGGGCCAAGAGAGGTAAATAATTTATCACAGGCTTCCCAAGCGCTCCTGCCATCCTCTAGACACTGGGGCCATTGTGGACATGTCCTGCCTTCTCTCCCCAACCCCCGGCTTCCAGGACAGAGGGCAGAAGGTTTAATGGAGTTCAGAAATTCCCCAAGGCAAAGACATCCTCATCAGGTCCTCGGGTGGGTGTTTGTCAGGAGACAAATGATTTTTAGAGAGCAGTGGAGGAAAACAAGGTTCTCAGAGAGCCCTTTATTCCCTTTTCTACATAAACTTAGTCCCCGAGCTCGCCGCCTCCTGCACCTCCCAGCACCACTACTCTGCTGGTTTTGAACCCATCTCTTAGACCCTGCCGGTCAGACTTCTTCAAATAGTATAAATCTGCATTGGACTATGCCCATGCCAGAATTTTTTCATTTGGAGGTAGAACCCCAAGGCCCCCAAAACCCTGTGGCTTGTTTCTTGTCTCATCATCAAAGAGGCTTGACAGGCCGAGAACAAACCTCTGGCTCACCCTGAACTCACATGTACTGTCTTCAAGTCAGAGCAAGTGAGAAAGAAAGAGAAAAAGTATTTTCCTGACTGAGAAGCGTGGCAGAGAGAGCCCAGTCCCTCCTACACATGGCCTGTTCTGTGGCTCTCCTGTAGGGCAGAGCCGTGAATGGTGGGCTGCAGGCCAGAATTGCTCTCGGAGTTCCTCAGAGCCAGCATGGGCTCTGTTCTGACCCTGAGTCTCTAAAGTGGCAGCGTATGAAAGGACCTCCATAATTTTGATTACAGCAAGCTGGCCCAGAGCCTCACAGTCACGGAGGAGCCAGAGTGGTGTGTCTCTGCAGTGTCTGCTTAGGAAACAAGCAGGGGGTTCTGTTCATTTATAAATGTTTAAAAGGATGTTAGCTGCAGCGTGCAGCACTGGGAAGCTCAGGCAGGAGGATCACTGCAAGTTCTAGGCCAGCCTGGGCCACATACTGAACACTGAACCTTGACTTAAAAAAAAAAAAAAAAGCAGGTGTTACAGTGGCACAGGTCTATGATCTCGGCATTTTGGAAGGTGGAAACAGGATCAGGAGTTCAAGGTCATGCTCTAGTACATAGGTAGTTCAAGGCCAGCCTGGGCTGTATGACACCCAATCAATTATGATGACGATGATGATGATAATGACGACGACAAAAGGACATTAACTTAGCTAAAAATCTCACTGTAAAAGCCAATTACTCACCAGGTGGCAGTGGCGCACGCCTTTAATCCCAGCACTGGGAGGCAGAGGCAGGTGGATCTCTGTGAGTTCGAGGACAGCCTGGGCTACAGAGTGAATTCCAGGACAGACACAAAGCTACACAGAGAAACCCTGTCTCAAACCCCCCCCCCCCAAAAAAAAAGCCTATTACTCACTGAGTTTGAGCAAACCAGTTTCCCATGTTTGTCTTTATGGCTGTGTCTAGAAAACAGAGGCGGGAGGCTGCGACTGTGCAACATGGCAGCTCACAGTGACTCAGGACTAAGGAGCAGCCATCGGAGGCAGCTCATCTGCTTTCCCAGCACATGCCAGTTCTTTCTGAGCCAAACAGATCCCTTCGACATTTGTAGTCATGTCTCAAAATGCCGTCTGGTCAACTTTGTCCATCTCAGTTCTTCCCATCTTACCCTGCCCAAGTGCATTTATGAAGACTGATCCTGTAGCTCAGTGGTAGAGCGCTTGACTCTTGTGCTTGAGGTCCTAGGTTCAATCCCCATTACTGCCCCAAAAGACGAGACAAATTAAGCAGCAACAAAGGGCACCAACATTCTTACAGGCCCTTACCACTTCTCCAGGGCACTCTAGTCTGTTTCTCCTCTTCATTCCTTGGGGCTTCTCCCAGGGTCTCTGTTGTCTCTGCATAAGGAGGCCGACTTCTCAGAGGCCTAATGCCCTCCCTTTGTGTCTTCTGCTCAGCCCTCGCACAGAGCTGCCGGGCATTTTCTCAGCCCTGTGCTAGACATCTGGTGGTTCACTGATTGATTTTTCCTGTCCCAGGGCTGGCCTCCTGCTTGTGCTTTTCTGACCTTCTTCCCTGAATAGCCTTTTGGCAGGGTGGGCCCAGCTGTTAAACAGTGATACACTTGTGGAGGGAAGAGCACAACAAAGAATTATGACTGAGAAACCTGAGGAAAACAAGAGAAAGGCAAATGATGGGCAGGACTGGGAAAGAAAAAAGTTCAGCTAGTTGGCAGGATGCTTGCCTGCCTCACAGTCGTGAAGATGTGCCTTCAGATCCCAGAACTCTAGTACAGGCCGGGAGGGCAGTGCATGCCTGTGATCTCAGTGTTGTGGAAGCAGAGGCAGGAGGACCCCTGCAGCTGCTGCTCAGCCCGTCTCACCCAGGCTCAGTGAGTACCCTAGCTCAGCACATGGTGGAGAGCGGAGGCATGGCTCAGTGGGTAAAGGTTGTTGAACAGGCCTGCCGTGACCATCATGGACTGAGCCTCTGACACTGTAAGCAAGCCCCCAGTTAAATGTGTTCTTTATAAGAGTTGCCTCGACCATGGTGTCTCTTCACAGCCATGGAACAGTGACTGAGACACAGACTTAGCCTCTGCTACAGGCTCCTGGACTCATTGTTACAAATGGCCAATTTTCTTCCTACCCACAGTAGTCCATCTGTGAGTGTGATATGGCTGCCTGAACCTCGTGACATTCCTAGTAGAGAACGCCTATGTTTCTCTTCCCTACGGCCCAGGCAGTTTACTGTCTGCTTTTTACTTTTGTAGGCAAAATCCATGCTTGGTGACCAGAGCTGTATACATTGATATTCTCTTCCTGCTGACTAACTGCCTGAACAGACCTGCAGAAGGCAAGCAACCAGGTATGACTCACATCCTACCTTAGAACTTTGCAGGTGAGTGTTTTGGGCAGCTCTACCGAACACTCACCTGTAGCTAAGTGTGTGAGACTGACCAACAATCCATGTAGCTCCTTCCTAGAAGCGTCTCAAGGAACTCTGCCCCTATTTGCTTGGAATTTCACCTTTAAATATGGTCTATTTGTCCATCCAGAGAAGACTGAACTCTACTCACATACCCTCTGTGTTTTGAAGACCTTGGCCTTTGCTATTTTATAATTTTCTCTGAAAATGTCATCAGTTTCAGTAATGGTTCGTCCTATTCCATCCTGTAGAGATAGCTGAGTGGCTCATTTATTGGTGGATATTTGAGTTCCTGGTCTCAATCCACCCGCTACCAGTTTGTGTAAGAGTTCCTCCCTCGGGCTCTGCCTTCATACATGTCTCTAGACCATGTGTGTGTCTGATTATAGATCCACATACAATTGTTCTATTTTAATCATGATTCATAAAGTGAATTAGAGAAGGACATCCCAAATAAAAATAATTTGATATGTTTATATAAGAGGCCTCGGGAAGTGCAGTACATGAGTTCCAGGCCACAGACTGAAACGGATTTTCACCAATCCAAAGTGGAATGCAGAATAATGAGCCTGCAAGTGGTTAAAATAAGCTTCTCCTAATTGCTTAGGCCTGTCCAAGGAGCTTCTGAGTACAAGCAGGCCAGGCCTCTCCTCTGTTGGATTCAGCTTGTCTGTGATTTGTGGCCTTCAGTAAATATGTTCAGGCTGTCAGAGTCCAGCTCTGTCCATATGGATCTCTGCTCCCAAACTGAAACCAATTGAAAGCATTTTGTGGGCGGAGGGTTGAAGCTGCCTCACCCAGATTGATGAGTATTAGCTCACAAAGCCCTTGTGGCCATGCAGAGATAATCAGAACACAGAATCCTCTCCATATCCAGTAGTATAGAATTGCATTGGCTTATGGGGACCACATCCTGGTTTAACCAGGCGTACCTGTAATCCCAGCACTGGAGAGGTAGAGACTGGAAGATCAGGAGTTCAAGGCTAGACTCAACTATTGGAGTTCTAAACTATCCTGGGCTACATAAGATCCTGTCTCAAAAAAAAAAAAAAAAAAAAGAAAGAAAGAAAGTCTCAGCTTGCAGCTGTCATCACAACAGTTATGAATATTGCCCCTTATAGTCTTGAGAGAATCCAGGTCTGTCATTCTAGCTGTAAGGAACCTATGTGTTCATCCACTTTAGTTGATTGTGAGTTAACTGGGGCCCAGAGATTATACAAAGAATGTAAATCTGATGCTAGCAAACAAGCACTCCTAGATTTTTGCCTTTCTGTATCTCATCCAAATTCCATATCTGTAACTGCAGATGTGTCTAAAGCCTGCTCGCTAACCCCTTCACCAGAGTATGGCAAAGCTGTGTGTAGGAAATTGTTGGTCTAGCTCTGTCCATATTGAACCCTGTTCTCAAACTCAAGCTACCTTAAAGTGCATTGCGGGGGACAAAGGGCATATGAAACCGCCTCACCCAGATGTGCACTGTGGTTAGTCTGGTAGGAAAGGTCAGTCCTTGGGTGTTGTCATGTACCCTTGCCTCCCCACCTTCTTTCATCCTTTGTTTATGGACTCCAGGAAAATGTCTTTGGGACTTTTTAATACTTCTGTCCTCTAAACTCTTAGCATTAATTGTAACATCTGCCCCAATTAAGAGTAATCACACAGTAACTTCAGTAACTCACAGTATTTCTCTTGCATGCATTTTTGCTCCTCTTAGCATCCTTTGTTTGTGGAGTAAGATATGGCGGGAACAGAGCATTCTCCTTTCTCTAGTGACAGCCCCAGCTCTAAATGTATCGTACTTGCATTGCCCAGGGAGGCAGGAACTAGCCCCAAGTGACATTGGGCATTCGACTCATGAAGCTGCTCCAAACTGAGATGCTCTGTGGGTATAAAATGTGTAACAGATTTCAGAGAATTCCAGCACTGGGGAGGCTAAGGCAAGAGGACTACACATTTAAGGCCAGACTGGGCTACATTTCACAGCACTGTCTTTAAAGGAGCAGGACTGGGAAATGGCTCAGAGATAAGGGCACTTGCTGCCAGCTCTGACAACTTGAGACTGATCCCCAGAGCCCACGTGGTGTAAGGAGAGAATCAACCTCTGGAAGTTGTCTTCTGACCTGCACACACTCGCCATGGCACACTCATACCCCCCCCCCACATACACAATTAATTAATTAAAATGGAGTTCAAATATTAAAACTAGAGAATTTCTCGAATTTTTATACTGATTACATTAAAATGTTAAATGTATTATTGAAATTAATTTCATGAGTTTTTTCCACTTCTTACTCAAAATGTGAGGAGCTAGGGTACAGCCAGTGATACATCATATGCCTGGCATGTACAAAGGCCCTCAGCTCAATCCCAGCACCACTGAAAAATGCAGATTCAACTGTTAAGCCAAGTATAATGTCTCAGAGCAGTAATCCAGTACCTGGGAAACCAAAACTGGAGAGTGGCTGTGGGTTTGAGGCCAGCCTGGTCCACACAGCGAGTTCCAAGCCAGCCACGGCTGGATATAGTGATATACCTTGTCTCAAAAAATTTAAAAAAAATGACTGCTAAAATAGGAAAAGAAGAAAAGAAAGAAAAACAAAGCTGTCACTGAATACATGTGCTTAACTTTGTCAGATGGAGTGATGTGAAAAGGGAAAAGTAGAGAACAGAAATTTTATAAGTTTCACACATTGTTCATATCATATGGACAGCACTGGTTTGTCCAGACCTTTGGGAATTGACCTCATAAGCCACAAAATACATGATATATGTGTACATGACCTATCTGTACATATATATATGTATATATATATATGTATGTATATGAATGCTGTATTCATAGGATGTGCCCACATAGCAATAATAGTACATTTTCCCTCCTGTGAAGAACTAGGTCTCTAGAATTAACCAAATTTCAGGCAAGATAGTTACTAGAATGGACAGCGCTCTCCCAGTTCAAAACAGTGACCTTGCAATAGTAAAGTCTGTACTTTGGTTCATGAATGGTTGACAGCGGCACCTGAGCACCGGGTAAATCTGCCACCAAACGAATGGTCCCTTTCTAGGCTGTATAGATCGTCTGATTCCAATCACCTCATCATACTAGGTTCCTCCTGTGAGCTCCCAGGCAGAAGGGACCACGGCCTGGGCTCTCTGTCACTAGCTAGCACTGTGGCAGACCCTCATGAAATGGGTCGATTTTTAACTGACTGATTGAAATACAGTTTACATCAGTTTTTAAAAGGGATGAAACAGTCCATTGGTTGTCAGGATACAGTCTTGCCGGGTGTGGTGGCCCACTCTGTAATCCTACCTCTTGGGAGGTAGAGGCAGGAGGATCAGGAGTTCAAGGTTATCGTCAGCTACATAATGAGTATGAAGCCAGCCTGAGCTACATAGACCCTGTCTCAAGCCCTCCTCCCAAAAGGTACAGTCTTGCTTAATTTAATGTGTCAATCTGATGTGAATTAATTTCCTGGGTTCAAATGTGTTGTTTCTGTGTGTATATATAATTGTAACTATGTATATATGTGTCTGCATTATTATCTTACAAAACTCATAGTCATTACACCACATAGACTCTGAGGCCTGATCCCTGATTTTGAATACAATTTCTGCCATTTCTCTTCCTTCCTTCCTTCCTTCCTTCCTTCCTTCCTTCCTTCCTTCCTTCCTCCCTTTCTTCCCTTCTTTCTTTTTTTCTTTTCGTGACCTTAGCTCAATACTTAATTTCTTTGAGACACTCTTTCTCAATTGTAAGTGAGAATAATGAAAGAGTCTGTGGGACCAGCAAGATGGCTCAGCCTGGCAACCAGAATTCCATTCCATGATGGAAGGAGCCCTAACTTCCCCAGTATCCTCTAGCCTCCACACGGGTGCTGTGGCACACATCCTCATCCCCTCCATAAATAATGTAAAGTAGTTACCAAAATAATTGTGATTTTTTTTTTCCCCCAAAGAGTCTGTGTCTCAGAGTAGTAGGACATTCTACATGGTAAGCCTCATGCAGAGAATGTGCTTCATGTAACAGCAAGTACTCAGTACTGGCTAGCTCCTGTGGGTTCCATTATGTCCACCGTCATCACCTGGAAGCCTACATCCAGCCTGGTCCTGCAGCCTGGCATGGCTGTGCCCCTCCCTCACACTCCGTTCTCCTGCCAGTGGTTAACGTTTAGGGAAGGAGAACTGTGCACTTACCAGCTCAGGCTGTCAGGTCACAGCTGTCTGTGACTACCTGACTGATGTGGACAAGGGCTTTGGTGGTGGTGGTGGTGGTGGTGGTGGTTTGTTTTCACTTGTATTCGTGAGAGATGCTAGCGTCAGATTTATGTTGAGCCAGTGTATCTAGAGCTAGTGTGAACGGTGCCTTGGGCTAAGAAGGAAGCTCCGTGGGGAGCTTGTTTCTCTTTGGGTTGGGGGCTCTGTAGGGGAGGTCACAGTCAGATTTTGACAATAGCAGGGATTCGGAAGATGAACAAAGGGTGGGTAGTACCAACAGAGAGGGAGTCTGCACCATCTTCAAAGAATTGGGGTATTTGAAGTTTGGGGTTCAAAGCTAAGCAAGTATTACGAAAAGTGAAGCTGGCAAGGCAGATATGAGAGCCTCATAGGCCAAACTCCAAGGGGCCGTTTGACTGTATCAGCAAGGGAACTTACGGTGTGTTAGAAAAACAGGGTAGAATTATGTGGGTTTTAAAACAACATGGCCTTTCTTTGCACTCTTCCTGGATTCTCAGCACCTTTAAAGAACCAAGTTCTTATAAATAATATAACTGAAGATTCTTGGGGTGGTGCACCTTTTAAATGTTTTCTTTATGTTTTTATTTATTTATTTGTTTGTGTGTTTGTTGTGTGTGCATGTGTCTGCTGGTGCTCTCGTACCACGGCACACACATGGTCAGGGGACAGCGTTCCAGCTTTGTTCTGTCCTCCCACCACATGGACCCTGGGAATGAACTCCGGTTGTCAGGCTTGGTGGATTGTGCCTCTGCCTGCTAAGCCATCTGGCCAGCCTGCATTTGCTTTTGGTTGAGGCAGGACCTCACTATGTAGTCCTGGCAAACCTAGAACTCACTCTGTTGAGCAGGCTCAACTTTGAGTCACCTAGATCTGCCTGCCTCTGCCTCCCGAGTGCTGGAATTACGAATACATCTAACAAGTCCAGTGGTACTGAAAATTTGTTCACCGACTCTCAGGGATGTTTTGCTTGGTCGTCATGATAACCAATATTGGTAGTGTGGGAGATGGAGAATGAGGACCAGGCCAGAGTGAAAGGCAGCAGTGCTAAAAGGTAGTTTAGGATGGTGGAGTTAGAGGACACTTCTCCCTCTTATTTCCATTTTACTGATTTTACACAACTCGGGTTCATCCCTCTGCACATACATACATTCTCATTATAATTTTGTGTGTGCTGCATGTGCACACATTCACACACAACTTGGTGAAGTTGTTCTCTTCCGTCATGTGGGTTCTGGAGACTGAACTCAGGTCATCAGGCTTGTCAGCAAGCACCTTTGTCCACTGAACCATCTTGCCTCTCTGAATCAGTTACATAATAAATGTATTTATAAATGGGGCTAATTACCAAAATAATAAAGCACTGTTTTCAGGGAGATTTTGGGTTGGGTTTTAGATAGAGGAGGCTCTGCCCACCCGTCTCAAACTTTGTCCTGTCAGTGGCACTGAGAGGCCATTCCTATCTCTGAAATGTCCTAGAACCACAGTGAAAGGTTGGGGACACAATGAGAAAAAACCTAGAAGGAGGAGGCAGAGAGGGTGGGTCATTAGAAAAGCCTGTAATAGTGATATGTTTTGTGTGCCTCAAACACTTATCACAATACTTCTAAATCTTTCAAGGTTTCCTCACCCATTAACTGCATTTTAAAAGTCCAAATCTAGAATTATGTTTGGAGTTTTAAAGTGATTTAAACCCACATGGACACTGTCCTCTGTATTCTTTTTCCCTTTTCTGTCTTTATTAGCATACATACATCATTCTCCTGCAGGAAGAAAAATTAGTTTCAGCTGCAGCTGAGAGAAAGCAAAACTCTACAGGCCCAAGGGCTGCGTTACAGGCCTGGGCAAGGGTGTGCAAAGACTGAGGGGCCGGGTTACAGGCCTGTGCAAGGGTGTGCAAAGACAGAGGGGCCGGGTTACAGGCCTGTGCAAGGGTGTGCAAAGACAGAGGGGCCGGGTTACAGGCCTGTGCAAGGGTGTGCAAAGACAGAACTTTAAAGCTAATCTTAAATCCAGCCTCAGTTACTTTTTTTAGGTAGGAAAATATCCACTGAAATATTTGGTAAACTATTCTCTGGTACTTGCTAAATATTTGTTTTAGTTAAGGTTTCTATTGCTGTCAAGAAACACCATGACCACAGCAACTCTTATAAAGGAAAACATTTAATTGGGGTGGTTCACTGACAGTTTCAGAGGTCAGGCCATTATCATCATGGCAGGGAGCATGGCAGCATGCAGGCAGACGTGGTGATGGAGAAGTCACTGAGAGTCCTACAATCTGTAGGCAACAGGAAGTTGACTGAGACACTAGGCTGTATCCTGAGCCTAGGAAACCTCAAAGCCCACCCCCATGGTGACACACTTCCTCCAACAAGGCCATACCTACTCCAACAAAGCTACACCTCCTGATAGTGCCACTCCCTATGAGATTATGGGGGCCAGTTACATTCAAACTACCACAATATTTATCCCCTTGGCTCTGACAGATAGACTTTCTGTTTGCCTATAAAATCCACCCCTTAAATTTTTTTCACAGCTATTGAGTTGAATATTTATCACATATTTAAATAAACATCATATTTATGTGTTTAGACTCCATTTTATGCTATGTGTGTGTGTATCCTTCCTAACCTACATTTTATGAATTTTGTTGTTGCTGTTCTTTTTGAGATAGGGTCTCATGTAGTGCAGACTGGCCTCAAAGTTAATATGTAGCCAAGGATGAACTTGAATCTAGCATGGTTTTATGCCAGACTTGGGACTAAACTCAGCCTCTTGCATGCCCTACCAGCCAACCCCATTTTACTAATTTTGTGAAGGTTGTTTTATACTTATCTGTATTCATATGTATTTCAGTCTTTTGAAATAGGAAATCTTGAAGGCGTTTGTTAATGAAGAACTGGCATCACAGTTTTAGCTAGAGAAGAGCATGTCCTTCCTGCACTCTTTGGTGATGCTGGGGATAGAAACCAGGTCCTTGCAGTTGCTAGGCCAGCACTCTACCACTGACCTGTGTCCTCAGCACTCTGTACGCACTGTTTTCAGACAGGACCTTGCTAAGGTGCCTGACTGACCTTGAACTTTCCATCTTCCTACTTCAGCTTCCTGAGTAGTGAGGACTACAGGCCTGTGTCCCCAGGCCTAGCTTCATACTCCTTTGTACATGGGTCTCTGGAGGCAGCTTCCCTGCCCCTGGGATGTATAGACCTTCTGCTCTCAATTTTAGAAAACATTATTTTCAGTTTCGTCTCCCTTGTCATGGTTAACAGTAATGGCCAGCTTTTGTTGACTGCTTAATAGCTCTTGTGCCCAGTGCTGTACCCAGCATTCCGTGTGCATAAAAGGGGGGGGGGGGGTGCTGCTGTTCCTTCATTGTACACATCCGTGTTGAGGTAGAGAGAACTCATGTGTGTCCAAAGGTGTCAGAGCCTGAGCTCTCCACCCCTCTGCAGGAGCCCTGGAACACCCTTCCTGGATTCAGCCCCAGGCTTCATTCTCTGCTGCAGCTTCTAAATCACAGTTTTTACAGTGTCTTCCCTGCCTAAGACAGTGTGGGGTCATCTGAGAGTGTAGCTGGGACTCAGATTTTTCGCTAGAAAGAGAGCACCTGCCACTCTGAGCAGGACCTGCCCTCTTTCCTTTGAAAATGGACATTCTTAGGGTCACCACACCAACACTTCCCAGTAGCAGGCTGCTGGAGACTGTTCTGTGGTTTCTTTGTGCGTTGGGATTTATAGGTCAGATCTCATCACTCTGCCAAGTACAATAAACACTCCTTCAGTTGGAATCTTACTTTATAATTGTTACTATTTTTCTTCTAGATGCCCTAAAAATGACCAGCTCACAAGAGTGAAGTCCAAATCCTAACTTGTCTAACTGCTGACCGGTGTGCTTTGTAGATGGGTGTTAGATAAGGACATGGGCACTCCGTATTACAGTTCAGGTTTGTAGATTGTACGCTGGGTGCTGCCAGCCCTCCCCTCAGCCAGCTTAAGTGCTGGGACAGCCAGATGGTGAGGTGTGTGCAGAATCTTCAACAGTGCTTGTGTTTTGATTGCTCAGAACACTGACACTCTATGCATGATGTGAAGAAATACAGTCCATGATTTTTATGACCTAAGAACTTCCTCTATGGAGCTACTGGGAAATGCAGCTGAACAGTTACAGAGAATAAAAACATTGGCAACCTACGAACACCTGCTTTGGTTATCCAGTCTAATTAGGTTAAAGGGAACCAATTCCATCTGAACAAATTGAACATGGTTTGCACTGTCCCTCGGCTGTGTGCCTTTAGTCCTACTACACACAGACCTGTCTAACGTGGCACAGCTGGGGTGAGCCTCTCAGCTCGGGTGGGAGGGGACAGGGTGGAGAACAGGGTTTAGAGGCCTCTGGGGACCTCAGATCTCTGAGCGTGCACCTATGACATTTCAAGGAACTTGCTGAGGTTTTTGTCGTCAGTAGATTAGTTGGTTTTCTCCAGACTGGACTCTGGTCTGAAGTGTTGCTTTTCCCAGGGAGCAGTGCACTCTGACATAGCAGCTAACTCCCTTACTCAGGGTGGTATTGGATGAGTGAGTCAAAGTGATGCTTGCCATGTTGACTCCAAGTGAGTAGTGTAGACAGAGGCCACTCTTAGAACTGTAGTTCATGTTGTCTAGTAGGAAGATGGAGACTGTCCCTGCCATTTCAGTGATCCAAATCAAATGCTGGTCATAGTGTGGCACTTGGATTGAGTGTCTGTGTCTGTGACAGAACCCTGTCCTGAAACTTTCCGACTTGTACTCCTACCCCCAGAGAAAGAACTGTTTCCTTAGGCAGGATGATCTCAGAACTCAGTGGTTTCTGTCCTTTTACATGTTCCTGCCTCTCCCCTCTCCAGCCCTTCATCCCCAGTTATCAGAAACTACTTGGCCCTGTCTATTAAATTACAGTGCACATAGGTTATTATTTTTTTTAAAGTCTTGTTCTAGGGCTGAAGAGATGGCTCAGGGGTTAAGAGCACTGGCTGTTCTTCCAAAGAGGTCCTGAGTTCAATTCCCAGCAACCACATGGTGGCTCACAACCATCTGTAATGAGATCTGGCGCCCTCTTCTGGCGTGCAGGCATACATGCAGGCAGCACACTGTATACACAATAAATAAGTAAATAAGTCTGTTCTAGATACTTTGCATAAATGGAAAGCATACCTTTGTGGCCTTTCATGTCTGGGTTGTTTTACTTAATGTTTTAAAGTTTCATCCATATTGTGGCTTAACGTTGCACTTTCTTTTTATAGCTAAATAATATTCCATAGTGGAGATAATCACTTTTTTTTTTTTCTTTTTTGGTCATTTATCAACCGATAGACATTTGGTTTGCTTCTACATTTGGTCTGCTATAAATATTCATGGGCATTTTTTTTAGTTCCTAATAACTTGCACATGGGAGTTCAATTGTGGGGCTGTATACCAGCTTCTTGAGGAACTGCTGAACATCTCCAAGGGGATGGTCCTGCCAGCAGCCCCTGAGGTTTCCAGTTCTCCCACTTTCTCCAGTACTTGCTGTTGCTTGACTGCAGTCGCCCTGCTCTGTGGGCAGCAGCCCTCACTGCTGAGATTCGGCTCTCCTTCTTGATGACACGTCATCTTGCCTGTTGCTCATTGGTCATTTTTCTCTAGAGAAATGTCTAGTCAGACCTTTTGCCCAATTTTTAAGGTTTATTCTTATTTATGTGTGTCTATGTCTCCATGTATGTACATGGATCTCCACAGAGACCAAAAGAGGGTGTCAGATTCCCTGAGCCGGAGTTGCAGGTGGTTGGTTGGGAGCTGCCTGATGTGGGTGCTGGAGACTGAACTTGAGTCCTCTAGAAAACCATCATTTAGCCGTCTCTGCAGCCTTCCTTTGCACACTTAAATTGGAATAATTATGTTTTGTTCTTGTTGTGAAAGTCCTCTATGATGTTCTTGATTTTAATCCCTTGTAAACCACACGTTTGCAAATGTTTTTTCCTATTCTTCAAGACTTTTTTTCGTCACTTTTCATGGTGGCATCTTTTGATGGACAAAGGTTTGTGTTTTGATAAAGTCTGCCGAATCTGTGGTTCCCTTTGTTGCTGTGTATTTGACATTATACCTAAAACCTATTGCCTAACATCACAGAGATTCCATTTCTGTTTCTTCTGAAAGCTTTATAGGTCTATGATCCATTTGGGGTTAATTTTTTAATTTGGATTAATTTTTTAATTTGGTATGAGATACAATACAAGCATATCCTTTGTATGTGACTGTCCAGGTGTATGTTAAAACAAAAACAAAAACAAAAAAAACCCAAATTGCTTCTGATTCCTTATCAAAAGGTATCAACTGACCATAAATTATGAGTTTCATTTTGAATTCTTGATTATTTTATTTGTGTGTGTGTGTGTGTGTGTGTGTGTGTGTGTGTTTTCCACATGTGTGTAGGGTACCTGTGGATGCTAGAGAAGAAGTTGATCCCCTGCAGTTAGACTCACAAGCAGTTGTGAGCCGCCCAACATGGGCTTGTGGACTCAGGTCTTGTGGGAGGGCAGCAAGAGCTCTGAACTGCGGAGCCATTTCTTCTGCCTCTCTCTGAGTTTGATTCTATTCCATTGCTGTGACTGCCTGGCCGTCTGCCAGGAGCACACTTCATTACCACTGCTGTGTAGTAACTTTAGAAATGCCAGTGAGTCTTCCAAGTTATTTTCAGGATTGTTTTTGCTACTGATTCCCTGTATTTTCATAAGAATTTTACATCAGTTTTATCAATATATTAAGAATGGGAAAGAAAAGCCAGCTGGAATTCGGTAGGGATTGCATTGAATTTGTAGATCAGTTTGAAGAGTATTGTCATCATAGCAGTAGTAGTTTCCGATCCATGAACTGAGAAGGACTTCCAATTTATTTAAAAGTCTTCAGCCTGGGGGAGTCAAGATGTAGCTCTGTTGGTAGAATGCTTGATTAGCGTGGATAAGCCCCAAATTTGATATCCAGGACTGCATAAACTTGGTTCTCATGGCATACACCTGTAATCCCTGCACTCAGGGGACAGAGGTAGAAGGATCAGGGGCCATCTTCAACTACATAGTGAGTTTGAAGCCATCCAGGGCTACATGAGACTCTGTCTCAAAAAATGTCTCCAGTGTTTTGATTTGTCTTGTTTTCTTAGTGATGTTCTATAGTTTTTAGGGTCCACACCATGTGTGTCTTTCATTACTGATCTTTTGGCCTACAGCCTTTCTGAGCTCATGCATTAACTTTGATTAGCACGTGGGGGTGTGGGGTTGTATCCCTTAGGGTTTTCTGTGTCCCAGATTATGTCATTTGCAATAGAAATAATTTTTCCTTCTTTATTTCAGCCTGGATATCTTTTGTTTATTTTTGCCTGATTCCTCTAGCTAGAATCTCTGGAACATTGTGAACATAGGAGTGTCAGGGGCAGGCATCCCTGTCTTGTTCCTCATCTCAAGCTGGATGATGTTAGATGATGCTGTGGGTTTTCATGAATGCCTTTGTCAAACTGATGAAGTCTCTTGTTTCCAGTTGGTTGAATTTTTAAAAAATACTAAAATGTATGAAATCTTGACGAGAGAGAGAGAGAGAGAGAGAGAGAGAGAGAGAGAGAGAATATCTCACTGTGTAGCTCAGGCTGGTCTAGAACTTTTTACATGGCCCAGGCTAGCCTCTAACTCACATTAATCTTCTGCCTCAGCTTCCCAAGTCCTGGGATTAAAGGTGTGAGCTGCCATGCATGTCATAGACTGAAAGTATGGTTTTTATTCTTGATTGTGTTCATTCAATGTGAACTGTGACTTTTTACATGCTAAGTTAGTTTTACATGCTAAGTTGTTTATATAGTTTGTTTATGGATAGTTTATGAACAGTTTATGGACATGCTGGCTGTTTTCTCTGTTTAGAGAATGTCAGAGATGGAGCTCTGAACATCCACAAAGAATTGTTTGGTTAGATACTTTGATTTTTCTTGGATTAAAAAAAAAATGTAAGGAGGAGATTATTAGGCCATAAGGTAAAAAGAGACAGCCGGAATGTTTATCACCAGAGCTGCCTACTTTGCCTTCCCACCAGAAGGGTGGTCCTGTTGCCCTGTGTTCTTGTCAGCACTTGGTGTTATCTTTGGCAGCTGGGCTGCTGCACTGAGCGTGTGTAGCATCTTTGTTAGGTTGAGCATCTTTGAGTATTTGCCATCTTTTTTGCAAAGTATCCAACATTTACACAACTCTTGTGTAAATTGGTGTTTGTCTTATTGTTGAGCCGTAGGTTCTTTTGGTGTGTGTGTATACACACGTATGTGCCCTCAGACACGTGGGAGGACAGCCTGTGGGAGTCAGTTCTTTCCTTCTACCACGTGGGTTCTGGGAATCTGAGGTCATTAGCTCGGCAGTAGGAGCCTTTACCCACCTAGTCATCTCGTAGGCCTGAGGTTCTGTTTCTTACTCTGCGTGTGAGTTTCTTACAGATAGACATTTGGGGATAGTTTTTTCCTCTTTCTGACTTTCATTTTCATTTCCTTAACAGTGTCTTTGAAGCGGACACATTCTTAATTTTGATGATGTCCAGTTGATTGTTTGGTTTTTTTTTCCCTCCTCCTCTCCCTCTCTCCCTCCCTCCCTTCCTTCCTTTTTGTGGAAGAACTTTTTTTGGTTTTTGTGTTTGGTTGATTGGTTTGGTTTGGTTTAATCAGGGTCTCCTTGTATAGCATAGGCTGGCTATACTCATAGCTACACTATTAGACTCATAGTGTAGTCCTGGCTGGCTTTGAACCATCTTCCTGCCTTCTCCAGAATGCTAGGATAATAGATGTGCACCATCATCCCTGGATGCTTCATGCTTTTTTGTGCCCTAGTTAAGAAGTCTCTGTTATCTCAAGGTCACGCTTTCTTCTAAAACCTAGTAGGATTTTGTTCTGGTTGGTTAGCTGGCTGGCTGGCTGGTTTGTGGTGCTGGGGATAGGCTCTACGATCTGCTAGGCAAGCACTCACACACAACTACTGAGCTGCATCCTTAGCTCTAAAGCTTTATGTTTCTAGATTTTTCACTTATGTTTCATGATCTACATCTATCTAACTCCTGTGTATGATGTGAGATAAATGTCTTCATATGATTATTAGTTTTTCTCGCACCATTATTTGACACTTCTTTCTACCCCTTGCCCACCTCCTTCCTGTCACATAAGTTAGGTCACCTGAAGTTATCCTACAGGTCCCTCATGTTTTAGGCTTCTTTCTCTTTCTTTTTAATTTGTGTTTCAGTTCTCCTGTCTTCTATTTCTACATCTCCAGATTAACTCTTCTTTTGTGTTATCTAATCTATCCAGTGTGTTTTTATTTCAGACATTGTGCTGTTTGTCTCTAGAAGTTTCATTTATATCTTTTATATCTTCTGTATTTCTCTTCCTGTTTAGTATTTTTCTAGAGTCTTTACCATGAGTAATGTATTTTATATGAGCTATTTTCATGACCACATTTCTCATTACATATTATTTCTGCATCTGTTTTTGTTTTTGTTTTTAATTTTCCCTCTCATCTTGGGTCACACTTTGCTACTTCTCTGCCTAGTGGTTACTATTGGATACAGAAAGTGTTAGCTTTCTGCTGTAGGATGCTGGATCTGTGCTGCTCATTTGATGTGTGAGTTTGTTTCAGCACAGCCATGTGCTTAGGTCACTTGGGGTCTTCTGAGGCTTGGTTTTAACCTTGTCCTGGAAGGTTCAGTCTGAAGAGGAGCCTTCAGTTTAAAGCAGACAGGTCCACTGTATGGCAATGCCCGGTTATGTGTGTGATGCCCCCCACACTACAAGGGCCCCACTCTGGATAGGAAAGCAAAACTAAAATGAGCCTTTGGGAGCATAAGGAATTGAATTGTTCAGCCCTCTGTGGCTTTCTTGTCCTCACTCCTCGCCCTGTGCAGTTTCTCTTTCTGCTTACAGAGGTGTGGAGCCAGATCCCAAGACCCCTTGCCCTGCAACTGTGCTGATCACCAGGGCTTCTTCCTCTCCAGAAATGGACCCCACTGTCTGCAGCCTGACCCTCCCAATGCTAATCTCATCATTCACCTCTGTGCTAGTGCTCTGGTTCTGTCCAGGAAGATATGCCCTGCCCCTGTCCAGTGTGTAAAACAAGAATTTCATACAGTTTTTGGTTATTGATGGTTGATGATGATTCTTACACTAATTCTTCAAGAACAGTGCAGATACAGAATCACTTCCTCTACCTCATTTGACACCTCTTACTATCTTTATATCTATAAGATAAAGGCAGTGCCCTCAGAAGATCAGGTGGAAGTCATAAAAAAAAATGTGAAAACTTATGGAAAAATCATAAAGAGAAAAAAGCTAACACTGTGAAAACACAGCTGGAAGCTAAGTTGATAGCAAAAAAAGGATGGTTATGACGTGGGGGCGGGGCTTCTACACAGATGTTTGGTGTCCTAGACCGTCTTCTGCTGCTAGAAGTGTCATAGGCAAGGTGATTCAGAGAGAAAATAGTTTGCTTTGCTCACAGTTTGAGAAGTGAAAGAATGTGGTGGTTGACATCTGACAAAGACCTACTGCACTGTCATCCACGACAGAGGGTCACACGTGTTGAGAGCTTCCTGGCCCAGGTGTCTTCTCCTCTTTTTATAAAGCCACTGTCCTTCTGGATCAGGCCTCAATTTCGTAGCTTCCTGTGGTGTTTATTACCACCCGGTTAAAGTTCCCCCCTTACTGCCTCGTGTGGAGATTCAGTTTCCCTTGGAGTTGTGGTAGGGACATTCAGACAGTAACACTGGGTGCACTGCCCCCTGGGCTCGCCTCCTGGGGCTTCACAGCCCCACCAGATTCTGCTGGACTTGCCAGGTGAGAGCCCTCCTTGCAGACCACGCCTCCAGCAGTTCATCTGCGATCCGGTGCTGCCAGAGACCTCTTTGGCCTTCGCTTCTGTTTCTTAAGATGCATACGTCAGAGCTCAGGCCCAGTCTTCAGACTGTCTCGTAACACTGGCAAGGGACTAAGATGGTTGGTCTGTCCCTCTCTATGGAGGTGAGGCAGCAGAGGTAGGTCCAGGTACTGAGAGGAGCCTGTCCACCGCTGTCCTCCGAGGAGTGCTCCCCTGCTGTCTCCAGTTGTCTGAAGGTGTCAGAGCAGCCTAAAGTCCTCTGTGGGAATCAGGTTAAAGGAAAGGGGCAGCAAGTGATGGGGTGTCATGATGGGCAAACTCCTGCTAGTCTGGAGGCAATGGCAGGGCAGTTCTCTGGAGAAGCAGAAGCAGTCTGTGCTGGGAAATAACTGCAAGTTTGCGTTTGAGTTTGTCCTGAGTTTATCCACAGTATTTCCTGGTTTGCTCTCTGTATTGAGCAAAGGCTAGGTGGGATGGAGACGGAGGGAAGAAGTTAAAAATGTTGGTCCCTTCGCATGGAATGAACCTGATGCACTCATCTTTTCTGGACTCTTCTGATTCCCAAGCTAGAAGCGCTGTGTTCTTAGTTTATGGCTTAACAAGTGCTCTTCAAATAGTATACTTAGCAGATCCATCCCCTGCAGCCCATAAGAGTCCTTTGCTTAAACATACCTGCCTCTGAGCTGGCCCTGGTGCACAAGCCTATAATGCTAGCTAGGACTTGAAATGCAGGCACAGAGGTATGAAGTTCAAGGTTGTCCTCAGCTTCATAGTGAGTTCCATGCCAGCCTAAATATGTCCTAGGGGATGAGATGGAGGTCTCTGATTCTGAGAACATATGGACAACCAAAGTATCCTAGTTCAGGTTACTGTTGCTGCAATGAAACATCATGACCAAAAGCAAGTTGGGGAGGAGAGGGTTCATTAATAAAGGAAGTCAGGACAGGAGCTCAAACAGGGCAGGTGTAGCATGAATCTTAACAGTTCTTATTAATAAAATCAAACCTGAGCCAGGTATTGGGGTAAATGCTGGAAGGTAAGAGAAATAGAACAAGCCACAGCTACCTCACCTCGCCGGATCCTCAGCTGATCCTGTTTCCTCAGACTGGATGCCTCTGAGTCCTCATCCAGAATGGGTCTCAGCTGAACTGTTGCTCAAAAGCCTGAAAGCTTAACAAGCCAAATGCTTAACCAGCCAAATACCTCGAGTTTCTGGTCCTCACGCCTTATATACCTTTCTGCTTTCTACCATCACTCCCTGGGATTAAAGGCGTGCTTTCTGGGATTAAAGGCGTGAGTCACCATGCTTGGCTGTATCCTTGAACACATGGATTTCTGCCTCTGGAATGCTAGGATTAAAGGCGTGTGCTACCACTGCCTATCCTTTATGTTTAATATTGTGGCTGATCTGTCTCTGACCCCAGATAAGTTTATTAGCATGCACAATATTTCGGGGAACACAATACCACAGGCAGGATCCTGGAGTCAGGAGCTGACGCAGAGGCCATGGAGGAGTGCTGTTTACTGGCTTGCGCCTCATGGCTTGCTCAGTCAGCTTTCTTACACAACCCAGGACCACCAGCTCAGGGATGGCACCACCCACCATGAGCTGGGCCCTCCCCCATCAATCACTAATTAAGAAAATGCTCTACAGGCTTGCCTACGGCTGGATCTGATGGAGGCATTTTCTTAATTGAGGTTCCCTCCTCTCAGATGACTTTAACTTGTGTCAAGTTGACATAAACGAGCCAGCACACAGGGGAAAGGGAATATTCTCAGAGGGCCATATATGTGATGGGGCCGACCTCTGTATGCATCTTTGGAAGTGTCAGAGAACTAAAAACAAAATCTGGCAAGAAGGAACAGCCAGGACCAGTTCAGGGAAGACCAGTTTCCAAGTCCTCTCCCAGGTCCTTTTCTGTGTTTGTGACTGGAAGGGCCTCTGGGGTCAGGATTACAGTTTACTGGGAGAGGCAGGGGATTAGACAGAAGAATGGAATTTCCCTTTGATAAGGAGAAGCCAAGAATTAATAAATCAGTTGATTTTTTTGTTGTTGTTGTAGTTCCTATGGTTTCCTGTTCTGTACAAGTAACATTTTTTACTGAGAAATTGCATAACAAGACATTAACATTTGCAGAGTACAAATTATCAACTGATTATTTTTAGACCCAGTTTATCAGCCATTTCACAGAAGAACTTCATTTGGCTCAGACTCTAGTCCTCACTGAACTGAGAGATGGTGGGACACCCCACTGCGAATTCAGTCTTTCTTAAGCCCCTCCTTTAAGGGATGCTGGGAGAAAACTTAGAACAATTATGTCTGCAAACCTATTTGGTGGGGGGGGGGGGCATTTAACCCACTGTGTAGCCAAGCGACCTTGATCTTATGATCCTCCTACCCCCACCTCTCCGGTGCTGGGATTACAGGAGTAGACTACCGCACCCAGTTTATGTGGTGCTGGGATCAAATGCAGGGCCTTATACACAGCAGGCCTATCCCCAGCACATCTGCAGACTTGTATCAACCTAGCAGCAGCAAAGAATTCAGCGCCTTTGCAAAATATGAAAGAGACTCACTCACTTGAGGTGGCAGGAGCAGCGTAAGAGCCTCTGCGTCTCAGTGGCAAGTGAGCCCCAAGATAACCTAGTGAGTCTCATTGTGACCTGCTGGTCAGCTGCCCGAGCCTCCGTTCTGTTTGGTGGTCTTTTTCTCTCTGGAGGAGGATCCTTTCCCATTCGTGCCTCTGGATTGCAGCTTGTCCGTAACCATCTCTGCCAGGACCAAGGAAACATCGTCTCTCCAGCCTGTACAACTTTTCCTTCTGGGCCTTGGTCTTTTGGACAGCTGAGCACAGGACTGTTGGGGTATTGTGTTGAGTGACATCACAGTGAAGACCAGGCATTGTATGTGTTCTGGAGCTCTGTGGCTGAGAACTAGAACCAGGGGCTGGCTTCTGATGAGGGAGCACTCTGCCAAAGCCAACACCAGTTAGACTTCGGAGTTCCACTCAGCAAGGCAAGTGCTGGCACCCAGAAGAGCAGGTGACCCCAGATGGGCCGAGGGAAAGTGCATGTGGTCCCTGCCACTCTACAGCATCAGCAGTATCTGGCAATTTGCTAGCAAACATGCTAGCAGGATCTTACTGGATCGGAAACTCTAGGGTGAGCAGCTAAAATGTGAGACTCGTAGTCCCCTTGGAGAGTTGGACCTCTCCTTTAATTGTGTATGTTCTCATTCTCTCCCCCACTTCCTGTCCTCTCCGCACTCTCTTCCTCCCTTCTTACCCCTCACATTAAATACCTTGTAAATATATTGTAACCCCAATGTATCCATAATTATGTGGCAGTGATATCAGCCACATTTTTTCCAGAATACCCTTGTTAAAACTAATATGCATCTTTAATTTGGGTTTTGGGGTGTGTAGAAGGGGGTATTCATTTCAGGTAGAAGGTTTGAACCCAGGACTTCATACATACTACCAACTGAGAGAGAGGGGTGTGTGTGTGTGTGTGTGTGTGTGTGTGTGTGTGTGTGTGTGTGTGTATTCCACACATACATTTAAGACAAGTTGTTGCCCTGTAGCCCAGAATGGCCTTGAACTCATGATCTTGTCTCAGCCTCCCAAATACTGAGGTTACAGGTGTGTATTACCACATTCAGCTTCCTGGAACTCACTTTGGAGACCAGGCTGGCCTCGAACTCACAGAGATCCACCTGTCTCTGCCTCCCAAGTGCTGGGATTAAAGGCGTGTGCCGCCGCCTCCGCCGCCGCCGCCGCCGCTGCCGCCGCCGCCGCCACCACCACCACCACCCGGCCACATTCAGCTTTATACTGACTTTTTAAAAGAAGTTTTGAGGCCAGATGCAGTGGTGCACAGCTATAATCCTGGCTACTTTAGAAGCTGAAGAAGGAGTTCGAGGCCAACCTGGGCAGCACAGAAAGACCTGTCTCGGGCATTTGATAAACCTGTATGAGTGGCTCAGACCATGATGGTCTATAAGCCTGCCGCTAAGATTAGCTCTTCCTCCCAAACTCGCTAAGGATGCTGTTGCTAAGTCATCTGTCAGCAGCCTGGTCAGTGTCAGTGTCCCTGTCTTGGCTAGTTAGGAATGGCAGACTTGAGGTTCTAGGTTAACTTTTAGGTGCCATTATTCTGGGTGCAAGGTAATACTGAAATCCCCAGGTTGGAACTGAGACGAGCTCAGATGGTATACCTGAGCTCGCTTGAGGACACAGGGTGAGTGGCTGTTGAGCTGCACACAGACGTGACTCGTGTGTGCTCCTTCATTCCTCCCTGAGAAACTTGTATTCGGGAGAGTTGAGCATTGCAAATGTACCCTCGGGAAACCTCTGTCAGCTTCCCAGACCTGCCATTTCCAGTGCTGGCCCTGGTGATGCTTCACCAGACCTTGGTTAAACTGCAGGGAGATGATGCTGTGGCACACTTTTTAAAGCCAGATTGTTTCCATTTCCCTTAGGTATGGAGATAGAGCATGTTGGTAATCTGCTTGCCTGGCATGGACAGACCCCAGGTCCAACCCCCAGAACTAGACAACTGTTTGCACTGGCACTGTGTGGTTCCATTTCCTCTGCTGTGTGATGATGTGTGTGGTGGGGTATTTTGTTGTGCTTTGGTTGTCTTTGTTGACAGGGTCTTACTCTAGCTCACACTGGCCTGGAATTCTGCATAGCCCAGGATAAACTTAAACTTGCTACAGTCCTCCTGCCTTAGCCTCCCAAGTGCTGGGATTATACACATGGATTAGCCACCAATGCCCAGATAGTAGTAGAGTTTGATTCTTTTGGTTTGGTTTTTGAGACAGGATATAACCCAGGATAGCTTTGAACTCCTGACTCTCCTGCCTGTTCCTAAGCACTGGGATTCCAGTAGTGTACTACCACACCTGGCTAGTTCTAGCTTTTTAACACTCTTACTTTGCAAAATAAAAATTTGGCAACTGGGCTAGAGAGAGGTGGCTTAATAGTTAAGAGCACACACTGCTCTTACAGAGGTTTGGTTCCCAGCACCTCCTCGGGCAGGTCACTGTGCCTGTAACTCCAGCTCCGTGGGGTCTGGTGCCAAATTCTAGCCTCCCAGCACTCACATGCACATACCCAACACACACACATGCATACACATAATTTAAAATAAAACCTATTTTTAAAATTGGTAATTTATAGCTCTCTGCTCCATTACTTATGACTTTGTTTTATATTTTTAAGGTAAAGTCAGTCTCACTGTGTAGCCCAGGATAGCCTTGAACTCATGGTGATCCCTCTGCCTCAGCCTTCAAAGTGCTAGGATCACAGGATGAGCCCAGTAACACTTTACTGGGGAGTGTTTCTCCAACGAGGCAGAACATAACACAGCAGGAGGTAGTGTCCTTCCACGTGAACCCAGCCATCAAGCCATTATCCTGAGGGTTAGAAATACACTTTACTCTGAAGAACGAACAAAAAACATACCTGAAGATGAACTCAGATTGAGTGTGAGACTCACTTACACGTTCTTGACCACGCTGACCGCACTGGTGGGAACATGCAAAGACTGCCCAACAGGAAGGGCTGGGAAAGTCCCATGCAAAATGGGACTACCAAAACCGTCTGAACCTAGTGCAAATACAGTAGGACCAGTTAAACGAGGACTTGATCCTTTCGGTGAGACCGTGGCTTCCCAAGGAAGAAGGAACCCAAAGCAATCAAGTTTGAGATGAGCCATGGAAAGGTACAGTTTAAGAGGCTGCTGAACTTGTGACCAAGAGCTGCTGTCGGTTCCTTGTGCCCTGATGACAGAAGGTGCTCATGAAAATGAAAATGTAAGATACCTCAAGACCCAGTCCTCACTCTGCCAGGAAAACTACTGTGTGGGGCCACCAGACAGTGACAGTCGCCGTCAGTCCCAGATGCACACCAGAATGACCTGGGTCACTTTAGATCAAGTGTCCCTGAACATGTTTTCCTAAATCTCCCCGATGAGTTTCACACGCTCCCTGGGCTGAGAACCGCTGTAGGAAAGGAATTCTTTGTTATCTCTGCAGTTGCTTATAATAAAAAGTTGGACACTCCTCCCTCCAGCCGCCTGTTCCTCCTAGAGGCCCCGTCCCTCGGTTCTGGATCGCAGTTTCCACCCATGGGACCTCCAGGCAAGCAGAGGCTGGTCTTTTCAATTCACTGCCTCGTGAGTCTTAAGAGAGACAAGAAGATGACTGTACGTGGCAGGCCAGTGTCTACACTGTGGAAGCCCACTGCCCCACTGCCTGCCAGCAGCATCGGATCGTGCTCATTCATTCTTCTGAATTCTTAGTCACACTTCCTTTGGTGTCTTCCTTAAAGAGAAAATGCACCGTGGTGAATGCTCTTCCTCTTCCCTTCCGGGAAGTACCACGCTAGCATCAGTGCACTTTGCTTAGAGTTGCAATTCCTGCCTCCCCACTCACTAATCCAGTAAACCCTTGGGAGAGTTCTCCCAAGTGTGCCTCTCGGCTGGGACACAACACAGGATCACCTGTCAGCGTCTTAATAAGGCAGTAATCTGCACAACCTGAACCCAGCAGAATCCAAACCTGATAGGTTCCGTGCATGCATGCGTGCACTCGAGGGCTGTGGTTTTCCAAAAATGCCTGGGTTAGCAGCAGCTGCAGCAGCACCTGTAAGGGCTAGAGGTGTGACTTCCTCACTGAGAACTGGGTCGGTGGCTTGGCCAGGCATAGTGGCTCACACATGTGATCCTAGCACTTGGGAGGCTGAAGCAGGAGAATTGCCACAAATGTATATATATGAAGGTCCAGGCCAACCAGGACCTTTTAGAGATAGTCTCTCTCCAAAACCAAAAACATAGTAGAGAGCTTGCCTGGCATGCCTAAAGCCCTACTTGAGGCTCTAGCACTGTGTGACCCAGGTGTGGTGATGCCAGCCTGCAACCCAGCATAGAGGATTTTCAGGGTTCACAGTTCAGGGTCATCTTCAGCCATGTAGCAAATTCAAGGCCAATATGGGCTACCTGAGACCTTGTCTCAGCAATTAGTTAATTAATTGGTTAATTAGCTAAAATGGAACAAGACTGATCCCTCCAGGGGAGGCACCCTTGTGTTTCAGCAATTCTACTGGGGCCAGAGAGATGATAAAAGTGCTTGAGTCTGATCCCTGGAACCCATGTAAATGTGAAAACAAGAATCAACTCCACATGGTTGTCCTCTGCCTCTGTGGGTGTTCCGTGCATTTCCGCCATGATAATAAGTGAAATGAAGTTTGAAAGGAAAGCTTAGCTCTGGTGTATCTCTGTGTCACAGCAATCTGGAGAAAGTATGGCGTGAACGTAGTTTGATGCTTTTCTACCTCAGGGTACAGACGTAAAGCAGACCCCTTAGATGGTCCTAGATCTTCCCCCAGTCAAGCTCCTTTTTAACAAAGAGTTACTTTATTTTATTTATGTCTGTGTGTGTGTGTGTCTGTGTCTGTGTCTGCACACATGGTGCCCGCAGAAGCCAAAAGAGGGTGTCAGATCCAGGGGTGAGTACTGGGAACTGAACTCAGGTCCTCTGCAAAGACAGCAAGTGCTCTTAACCACTGAGCCATCTCTCCAGCTCCCGAAAGGCATTTTTTTAACTGTTCTCAGTAGTACCTATTGCATTCTTTTTGGTCTTTCTTCCAGCCTTTGTGTTCTCTTTACCTGTCTTAGGTGGGTTTCTACTGCTGTGACGAAACACAATCACCAAAAGGAAGCTGGGGAAGAAAGGGTTTATTCGGCTTACACTTCCACGGCACTGGTCAGCATTGAAGGAAGTCAGGGCAGGAACTCAAAGAGGGCAGGAACCTGGAGGCAGAAGCTGATGCAGAGGCCATGAAGGAGTGCTGTTTACTGGCTTGCTCCTCGTGGCTTGCTCAGCCTACATTCTTCCAGAACCACCAACCCAGGCATGGCACCACCCCCAATGGGTGGACCCTCACCCATCAATTACTAATTAAGAAAATGTCTTACAGCCAGATCTTGTGGAGGTATTTTCTCAATTGTGGTCCCTTCTTTCCAGTGACTCTAGCTTGTGTCAAGTTGACATAAGACTAACCAACATATTGCCTATTGTTTCATTGGTGACTTGGGCAGATAGTTTAACCTCTCACTTGACCCATCTGTAAAAAGGAATAATAATAGTAGAGCCCGCCTTATTTGTGAGTAGTTAAATGGGTAGAAAAACACCCAACAGTGTCAGTTTTAAAAGCCATTCTTATTCATAATGTTAAATAATAGGTATACAGTATTTTATAATAACAAAACAGTACCTGGTACATAAATACTCGACAACTGACCTCTGTGATTCACTGGCAATTTTAGGACAGTAGACATTTGAGGGTTTTTTATTAACAATTTTTTATTGGCTCTTTGGGAATTTCACACCAGGCACCCCAATCCCACTCATCTCCTAGTCCCTCCATATCTGCCTCCAACCTTGTTGTGTTCCGCCCCACAAGGAAAACTAAAAAAGAATAATAAAAATACAAATAAGAATGTTAATTTAAAAGCAAACACAGTCTGGTCTACAGAGCAAGTTCCAGGACAGCCAGAGTTGTTATGCAGAGAAACCCTGTCTCAAAAACCAAAAAAACAAACAAAGCAACACTTCACTCCTCCATCTTTCCTGCCCTCCTTCACCTCTTCATTCATCTTTATGGCATTGGGAGCTGCTGTGTATCGTGCAGTATGGCCTTTTGTCCACACAGCTTTACTGACTTCACTTGCAGATGTTCATGGTGTACTGTGTTGTTGCTCAGATTCAGGGCCTCTGGCTTCTGCTACACCACCAATACTGGACCCTCACAGTAACTCCTCTTGGATATCCTGCTGTTGCCCAGATGGAGTCATGGAGCTCCTGCGACTATGGTTCCATAGGACCAGTCCCTTCACACGCTCCAGCAGGTCATAGATGGGGTAGATGTTGGGGAGTGCCAACTCAAAGCCCTGGATGTGTGTCTGGGTGGTTGACATTTGAAATTTTTCACAGTTGCCTTTTCAATATTGTGTGCATGGCTTTTATTCCCCTTTTGTCTTAAGGCTCTTCTATAATAGATTGTTCTCCTTGTCAAGTCTGAATCATCCTGTGTCCCAGAGTACTCAGAGCATCAACTCCACTGGCAAGGAAGACCAGGGTGTCTATACCCCAGGGACTTTCTTGAACATGTCCCTCCCCTAATCTTAGGACTTAGCAAGACCCCAGAGGAAGCAAGCTGGTTCTGGATGTCCCACTCTGGAGTCCAGGAGACCAACACTCTACCTGGAACATCCCCTACAGAGAGTAGGTTCCTCCAAAAACTTATGCAAAGTGATCCAAGCAGTCTGGGTGTTAGTTACATTTAGGTTTTATTGTTTTGGTATGGTTTTCTGAACTAAGGTCTTCCTGTGTAGCCCAGGCCACAGGACTTGCTGTTCTCCTGCCTCGGTCTTCAGCCTGTTGGGATAATAAACATGTACCACCAGCTTGGCTCTTGATGACATGTTTTTAAGATCTATTATTTCATGTGTAAGAATATTTTTCCTGCATGCATGTATATGTACCACATAAGTGCCTGGTGCCCTTGGAGGTCAGAGGAGGTGTTGGATTCCTGGAACTTAAGTCACAGATGGTTGTGAGCCACCATGTTTGTAGGTGCTAAAAACCAAACCTGGGTCCTCTGCGTGTGCACCAAATGCCCTTGCCCTCTAAACCATCTCTCCAACCCCTTCTTAGAAGCAGATCTCAGAGCCATGTTCCTGACTTCTCTCCAGTGAAATGTTGTCCTTACAGTGCAGTGGGTGAAGAGGGTAGGAAATGGCACCAAAAGACCATAGAGATGGAGGTCTTCTCCACTGCACTGCACTGGGAGTGGGGTCTTAACAGTGAGAATGGCTAAGGATCCCAGCTCCAGGGGCTTCCTGGTCTCTGGAACAGATGCTGGCCTCCTACAGTGAGGCTCAGATGTTAGCCAGGAGGAGAGGTGGAGACGAAGTTCTAAACAGTCTTAGTAAATAAGAAACACAGAGCCAAATACAGAGGTGATAGCCAAAGAGATCAGAGAGCAACAACTACCTTACCTTACCACCTTGCCGCCGCCATCGTTTCCCCAGAGAGAGAGCTTCTTCCTGTCTGACTTGTGTTTTTATTGCCTTTCTGTTCTGCTTTCTCATTGGCTCTAAGCCCAGTCACATGACTTCCTCGTCACTGCCTGTCTATATAGACCTCCAGGTCTTTATGGTTGGTACTGGAATTAAAGGCTTGTCTCTGTATGTCCTTGACCACACAGAGACTCTGCCTGCCATGTGATCAGATTAAGGGCATGTGCTACCACCACCGGACTTCTGCTTATGGCTCGCTATGTGACCTCCAATCTCCAGGCAAACTTTATTTATTAACATACAAATAAAATCCATTTCAGCACAATTAAAATATCACCCCAGAGAGGCGTTACACGTGGCCAATGGTAGTGGCCTGCTCTAGTTTCATTGCTGTTACTGTGATAAACACCCAAACCCAAAGCATGGCAAGGAAGAAAGGGTTATTTGGTTTATAATTCCAGGTTACAGAGAAGTCAAGGCAGGAACTTTCTCGAGTCCCCATTCAAGAGCAGAGACTCGAGCCCAGCCATGCTGCCGGCTTGCTCCTGTTTCTTCAGCAAGCTTTGTGGCCCAGCCACTGAAATGGTGCCACAGACCCAGGCCATCTCCCACAGACATGCCCACAGGCCAACCTGATGTAGTTCTTCAATTAAGAGCCTCTTCCCCAGTGATGCTAGATTGTGGCAAGTTCAAACTAACCACCACATCCCCTTACCATACTGGAATACCTTCCAGGGTTGGCATCTTTTTGAAAGAACCCGTGTTGTATAAATATTCCTTGTTTTAATTCTAGAATTAGTGTAAGTTTATGTGATCTTTTAAGTTCAAAGTATTTCCTAAGCATTAACTTACTCTCTCGCCCTCCTGTTTATGATAGTTCTCTAGAAGTCAGCAGAGTCTGTTGAGCTACATTGAGATGTCAGATATTTAGTGCTTTGGATCCTGAATGCTCCCTGGCAAGCCATCCAGGGGAAGCTCATTCACCTTCCTGATACCTTGTGCGAATGCTGTTGGTAGACCATCTGAATTTCAGCAAGGTGCCGGATGACATTCCCCTGATGTTCTTGTAGACAAAACCCTCAGAGCAGCACATAACTGCAGCTGACTAGAACCAGAGAGGAACTGCTCAGACCTGAGTGGAATGGGAGGCAGGTACACAAACACTCAGTGCAGATCTCTGTCTCCTGCCTGCCTAGTGATGTTGTTAGTAACTGTTTGGTTGTGATACTTACAGCGTTCTGTGAAACTGAAACCACCTGAACTTTGTCAGATGATGAGTCTGTTGTATGAAGAACTGGGTCCTGGGAGAGACCTTACTCTCCCCTAAGTCAGTCCCAGATTCTTTATCACTTCAGTCCTTTTTATATATGTATAATTTAATTTAATTTTACATATCAGCCATGGATTCCCCTGTCCTCCCCCCCCCGTCCTGCCCCCCAACTTCCTCCCAGCCCACCCCCCATTCCCATATCCTCCAGGGCAAAGACTCCCCTGAGGATTGAAAATAGGGACTCACGGAAGTTTGCAGTAGAAGCCAAATAAGTTTACTTGGAGCAAAGCAATAGTGCAGGTTAGAGAGGGAGACACTGTCAAGGTTGACAGTGGGCTGCATTGGTAAGGGTACCACTGAAAGACCTCAAGCCACACCCTGGAGTCTAGAGGAAGGAAGAGTTGGTTACTCAGGGGCATAGTTTGGCTGGTTCTCTATTTTGGTTGACAGATTAGGTCATACATTCATCTTTTTCCTGATGAGCATGTCTCCTCAATTATGCATCGATGTTAATCCTATGTACACAAATTGTGAGAGGCATAAGAATGGTGAATAGGGTGTTCTCCCTAGAGTTTACTAGAAGACATAGTTCTGCTTACTTCACACGCACCCAAAGCCAGTTCAAGGCTAATCAGCCTTTCTATTCTTCATTCCTGGATACACTGGCAGAACACTTGAATAGAAACTGTCTAAATTTGATTGTCACTAAGGACTGGAAAACTATTGTTCAGAAATGGGAGTGCGTGTAGCCTGATGCAGATGGAGTTCATTGGGGTGGGGAGCTGAGGTTTTAGGTACGTTGTTGAAAGGGGGAGTGGACATAGTACGTGCAGGTTAAGAAAGTAGGCTGCCAAGTACATTGTTACAAGAGGGGATGTGTGTCACCCAAAACTAAGCTGGGTTCCAGGGTGCTGAACTGTCTCTCTGCCTGCCCTGGGAGGACCTCACATCTTGGCCATCTTCCTTCCTTGCTTCATCCCATTCTTCCTCACTTCGCATTCTGTGTGAATTCTAGGGAAGCAGACACCTGTAACCCCGTGGGATCACTTTGCTCAGGTGGCTCCCTGGGCTTTGATGGACCCACCACATTCTTGCCTTTCCCCCTTCGTTTGCGCCGTTATATGGGAATCATGGGTCATACATGTCTTTCTCAAAGATGACTACCATCTCCTTAAGGGCAGTGATCCTATTCCATCTAATGCTTAGCACATAGGAAGCAAACAAAATGGTTTTAAGTCAGAACTAAGACTACATTTTAAAAATCTCCACAACTGAAAAGCAGAACATAAAACTTAACAGGTAGAGACGGTTTCATAGGACCAAACCCAACAAAGCAAACAAGTTGCCCCAAGTTCCAGGTACAAGGCAGCTTCTCTCTCAGTGATCATGTAAGAGGAGGGAGGCCGTGGCTTCCGCTGACTGCATCAGGATCCAGCAGTAAGGCCAGTGTCCTGGTGTCCAGAGCAGGGGAGGTTGACGGCCCTGCTGGATAGCTAATGCGGGGTTAGGACCATTCTGTGCTCCAAGTTAGGAAGGGTGAGATCTGCCTGTAGCAGTTGAGCTGCAACAGGAAGAGGAATCCCATCGGAAGCAAACAGAGAGACTCAAATAATAGTGAAGCAGATGCCTACAGGGCTGTCATCAGGAGGGCAGAATTGGGACAGTGAGTGGAGCTCGAGAAAAATCTTTGTGACAATTAGTTATACTAACAACGAAGTCTGCTGGCTCGTGAGCCTCACGTCACTACAGGATCCACCCCAGAGCCTCTGGTGCTTTACAGGGACCCAGGTCCTGCAGGAAGTTTGGCCTTTTCCCCTGGGCACTTCTGAGGCTTCTGAGCAGAGGTGACTGGTTTGCATTGAGGGTCCAGAAGAGATGCAGGGGTTCGTTTCAGTGATGTCTCCCATTCTCCTGTATCCTTTCCTAGAAAACCACGTGAAAACATGACTTCTTTCTCCCTGCTTTTTTGCTGTCTAGCTCTGGAGAGTCTTGGCCTCTGGGAAGATGTGAGAGGAATTGTCTTGGGATCAGAGCTGGTTACAGGGTTCCCCTGGACCTTCAAGGTGCCAGGCCTGCCGCAGTACCTGCAGAGCCTTACCAAACTAGCCATCCCTGAAGTGTGGGCATCGCTGGCTGAGGCTGAAGGGCAGGCAGCTGCTCTTCCTCTCTCCTTCTCTCGGCTTCTGGAGTCTTCCTTTCCTGAAGTACGCTTGCTGACCCTGGATACCCTGCTGGAAAGGGCAGCGTCCTCTGAACTGGGAGAGAAAGGACCGCCTCCCTTGCTGTGTAGTATGAGAGAGGAGTTCCTGCTGTTGGCGATGAAGGAAAACCACCCAGGATGTTTCTGCCGGGTAGGGTCTCTGCCACACTGACACCCCTCTGTGTCCCACATTCATTTGGAAACCACCAGGAAGATACGAATGAGGGAAGCAAGTCAGGCTTGTGCTGTGCGGGGCAACAGGCAGTAGCTTAGCATCCCTAAGACCAGGGCCTCTGTGTGGCTTGGCTTTATGTACAGAAGAGCTCCAAGAGGCCAGTGGTACTGCTCGCAAAGATTTACAGTTACAGGTCGGCCACTCTGTCTTTAGAAAAGATCGTTGAGAATTAGCTGTGGGGGTGGAGAGAGAGCACAGTACGCGGTGCTCGCCCACAAGCTTGAGGACCAGAGTTCAGATCCCTAGCACCCATGCAATTGGCAGCGAGGTATGGCAGCCTACCTGTAATGCCAGCACTTGGGGTGAAGATGGGATCCCTGGGGAAAGCTGGCTAGCTAGACCAGACAAACCAGGAAGTTCCAAGTGCAGTGAGAGACCTGGAGAGTGGTCAAGGGAAGCAACTGATGTCACCTCTGGCCTCCATTAGCTGTGACACATCTCAGGTTATCCTGACTGATATGCCTAATTACAGACAAATGGCTACCTGGGAGGCCTGGTCAAAATGAAAGGAGATTTCCAGGCTTGACAGCTCAGATATTTAGGAGGCTGGGGCCTGTCTGGGCTACAGAGTAAGTTCAAAGTTAGCCTGAGTACTTAGTGAGACTTTGTTCCAAAATTAAAAAGTGAAAAAGGGAAGGGAATCTGGCTCAGTCTAGTATGTGTGAGACCACATAGGCTTCTAGCGCTGATACCAGGTCACCAAGGACCCTCAAGCTTGTTGTTGCTCTGCCCTGCCTCAGTTCCTCAAAGATATTACGGAGGAAATAAGAAGTAAGTGGAGCTGGGTGGTGGTGGCGGCAATCGCCTTTAATCCCAGCACTCAGGAGGCAGAGCCAGGCAGATCTCTGTGAGTTCGAGGCCAGCCTGGGCTACAGAGTGAGATCCAGGACAGGCGCAAAACTACACCCTGTCTCGAAAAACCAAAAAAAAAAAGAATTCAGTGGAATTTAGGGGCCCTTTGAAAATAGATTTCCCTCCTTACTGTTATAAACAATCTTGATTTAGGACCACAAGACTTTTCCTGGTGTGTTTATTTATCTTGTTTTCTTGGATTTGACCCACAGGTCCTGAAGATCCTCTGTCATATGAACCCCAGTGAATGGCTTCCCCAGACAGAGTGCTGCGTTCACCTCTCCCCAAAGGAGTTCCTGATCTGGACTGTGGATATTGCTTCCAAGGACAGGTTTGCCCCAGGGCTTCTGTGCAGTCTTGTGGACTAATGCCCCTTCAAGTCATCGTGTAGGGAGCCTGTTCGCTGTCCTTCCCTAAGGGCTCAGGGACTGGCTTCCTTTCTAAGCCTCAGCCTAGGAGCTGTGTTCTAAACTCCAGTAATGGAAGAGTGTCCAGTTCTCACACTAGTAACCAAAGGGTACAAGAACTTGTACAATCAGGTAAAGAATTAATATCTACAGGGTTATAAGCTATTTACATAAACATTTGTGCATAAAATATGTTAAATATAGCTCAGTTGGTTGAGTGCTTATCTAGCATCAGCAAAGCCCTGAACTTGATTCCCAGCACCACAAAAGCTGATGTGGTAGCACATACCTGTGACCCCAGCACAAAAGAGGTGGCGGTCGGAGGATCAGAAGTTCAAGGCCAGCCTTGCCTATGTAGTGAGTTTGAGGCAAGCTTTGGTTACATGAGACCCTGTCATCTCTTGTGTTTAACTTGACTTATGTGTGTGGTAGCTTGAGAATTTGAGAGAGAGTTTTCATTTTCTTTCATTTTCCAGATCTGAAGTCCAAAGTGTAGCTCTGAGACTTGCCTCCAGAGTAATTGCCTACCACGTGCAGACATGTGAGGAGGTGAGGCCGACTCTGTCCTTGTCCTGAGGCCTGGGTTCCTACCCAGAGGGTGGTGGTGAAACGTAACTGTCCCAGTGGGCAGGATCACAGTGATTCAACAGAAATGTGACTTGTCCTGAAGTTTAACTCTGGGAATCACCTGCAAAGACTCAGAACACATGCTTTCTTCTCTCTCGTTGTAGCCGTTTTTGACTAGAGCCTCTGAGGGTGAAGTCTCCCCTCCCCGACACACATATGTCCATTGCTTTCTCCGGTTTCGGTAGCTAGACTGTTTGAGAAGGACTAAGCAGTCAAGTCAAGGATATCTAGGAGTACAACTTGGTGGGCCAAGTATGATGATGTGTTGCACAGGCTGGAATACCCTGCCTGCCGTGTAAATGAGCTGTATCTGAACCGAGTCCTACGTGGGCCCGACCTGTCCCACATCCCCTTTGAGGGTGAAGTGGGACTAAAGTAAGCAAAACAGTCTCCTGGGAAAAGGCCGTGAGACAGATACATACCTAAGTGTATTCGAGAGGCATGGTGCCCAGGCTCAGAAACATTGTGGAAGAGGGGGCAGAGAGAATTGAAGAGCTAGAAGACAGGAGGAGGGCAGTGACATCCCATCCTCTAGACAGGACACAGCAGTGTTACTTATTACGCTAGGCCTGCACAGCATAGGCCCTCCCAGCAGTCAGTCATGGATAGGGGAGGGACTCTGTCCCTTGAATCATAGGCTACCAATAGACTCGGAGAGAGCAGTCATTTTAAGTTGTGTAACCACTAGTGAACCTACCAGACTCCAGTCGGCAGCTTCAGTACCAAGGCCACACAACACAGATGATCCTAGTCAATCCCAGGGTACTACAAATAAAACAAAACGTGGTGTGGGAAAGTGTCGTAAGGGAGAAGGGGGGGACAGAGATGGAAGGAGATGAGAAAGGGGGGGTGAGAGCAATAAGAATGCCTCATAGACTTCTGTAAACTTACAAAAAAGAAAGCCAGCATCATCTCAAGGGAGTGAGCGGACAGTGAACAATCCGCACTACATTACACCTTCCCTCACGGTGCTGGTGGAGGCAAAGATGCTGGCTTCTGCATGATCACCAAGAGCTGCTGAGATGCGGGATGAGCACATTGGAGTGCAGACTAATGGAAGAAAGAGAAGGCTGTGTCACTGGCAGGACTCAGAAGCCCAAGGGGAAGGAGGGAGTGCTTGAGGACTGAGGAAGACTAGAGAGAGGAGGTTTTTAAAGGTCAGATTGCCTGGAGAGATGGAGGGATGGCTCATCAGTTAAAAGCACTGGCTGCTCTTCCAGAGGTCCTGAGTTCAATTCCCAGCAACCACATGGTGGCTCACAACCATGTACAATGAGATCTGGGACCCTCTTCTGGTCTGCAGGCATACATGCAGACAGAGCACTCATATATAACATACATAAATAGACAAAATTTAAGAAACAAAAATCAGATTACCCAAGGCTAGGCCAGGGTAAAACCTCAGTGTTAGCATTAGCAAGCAAGGAAGCAGATCCCATGCTCTGTCATTCAGAGGCACAACTGAGGACCAAACCTAGATCACAGGCCACTAGGAGATACAAAAATTTTAAAATAAATAGACGAAAACAGTGTTTGGAAGTGTAGGAGAGACATGGAAAAGACATGATTTGCTTGAAAGAGAAATAGGTCTGCGGCTATAGCTCAGGAAAGAAAAGCACTTGCCCAACGTGCACCAGGCCCTGGGTTCCAAACCTCCCCAGCACTACAACCAACCCAAAGCCTACCCCTGTAACCCCAGCACTCCTGAGGCTGAGGCAGAAGGACCACAGTTGTGAGCACAGCGACATAGAGAGACAGCTGTCTCTGGAAATAAACAGCGACAGCAAACACAATCGCCCCGAGTTCGAAGGCAGCAGTCTAGACAGCTGAAGCAAGTCCGCCGGAGAAACCCGTTCAGCTGCCCCTCACCAGTGCCTCCATAGGTAGCTGCTTGGAACTTGAAGTGTTATCCCCTGAAGTTGGAACATTGCCTAGGGAGAGAAAGTGCCACAGAACGACGTGGAGAAACACATTACCAGAGCTCTGGGGGGCGGGGGGGGGGCCTGGGCTTCGCTGTCAGTTTTCTCCCAGTTCTGAGGCTCCCTCTGCCTCCGACATGGCAGAGTGGCATGTGGTGAGAGGGCATGAAGAAAGGGAGCAGACAGACAAACAGAAGCATTCACTTGTGCAGCAGAGCTACTTGTTAAGGATTCACCCAGCCTGGAGATGCCAGCACTTATCCTTTGATGTCATGAGGGCCCTACTGTCATCACCTCTCAGAGGGCACTGTCCCATATAACATGTCACAGCAGCAGTGTGAGCTCAACATGACCTTGGGAGGAAATCACCAAAGCATACCAGGAAGTAGGTCTCGTGGAATGAGAATCTCCTTTATAGGAGAAGTGAGAAATGAGTACGAAAGCTAAAAATTAGCCAAGTGCCAGAACTCAGAGGGGAATATTATTTGGCCATGAAAAGGAAGAGATAAAGCTTAGAAACCTTAATCTGCTGGGTGTGGTGGTATACACCTGGAATCCCCCAGCACTTGAGAAGTAGAAGGCAGAAAAGTCAAGAGTTCATGGCCAGCCTGTGCTATAGGAGACCCTGCCTAGAAGAAAAGAAAACCTTAATGGGTGAAAAGGAGCTACTCATAAAAGATTACATATTATATGGCCCCGTTTGTATAGCATGCCCAATTAGAATAGAATCGGAGAGTAAAGGATTGGGGTAGGGCACAGAGGACGGAGCGTGGTAGGAAATGGCGTGGCACTTGTCCTCTTGGGAAAGTGCTCTGAAGTTGACTGCAGAAGGGAATGTGTTTACTCTGACCTGTACATCACACAAAGCACATACAAGTCAGAGTATCACAGATGTGCCACAGACATGTACATGTCTTAAGTGTCACTTAAAGTCTTAAAAGAAAAACGTAAATTATGCACCAATAAAGCTCTTGTTATCAAAACAGTGGGGCTTTGCTTGGAGCTGCTGCTGTTTCCTGGGGCTGCAGGTTCAGCTGGCTGGAGCCTGCCTTCCTTTCGCCTGTTGGCGATCACTCATGAGCTCCTTTCGTGTTCTCAGAACAAGGATTCCATAGCCTCTGAGCTGAGGCAGTGGGTCCAGCTGGTTGTCTGGTCCTGTGGAGACCATCTTCCTACTACGTCTAGACTGGCTGCCGCTGAAGTCCTCACAAGCACCGCACCCCTGTTCCTCACCAATCCCCGGCCCATTCTTGGTAAGTGTGCTGAGCGGGGCGCCCACTGCACCCACCTCAGCTAACACGGGAAGAGACAGAGCCCAGACTAAAGGAGGGGGTACTGCCAGAGGCAGCATGTGTGACGCTTTTGCATGTTTCCTGGATTGTCTGTCCTGGCTCCTGTTGGGACTGTCACCAACAGCCGCTTGCCTTCTCTCCCTTCTGTCTTCTGATCTGAAGCCGACCTGTGTGCACCTTTTCAGGGCACCCAGGAGCATTGTGCTTTCCTGTCTGTAAATGTGACCCTTTTGTAGTCCATTGTTAAAATCTCTCATTTGAGACAGTGTCCCTGTGTAGCCCAGGAGAACCTGGAACCTGAGAAGTTCCCTGTCTTGGCTCCCAAGTCCTGGGGTTACAGTGTACACCACCATGCTCTGCTGCTGTGGAGCCTTGAGTGGGCTCCCACTGTCTGCAGACTAAATCTACACATCTTTTAACATGGCTCACTAGGCCCTTTCTGTTCCACTCTTTCTGCTTTTCTGTTTCATCCCTGGCCCGCCCTCCTGCCTCATCATCTGCCACTCCTTCCTCGCCCTGTTTGTCATCAGCAGGGACCAGCTCTCTATAAACAAACTGACTTGTTGGCCTTTCAAGACTCAGCCCAGCCTTCTCCTCCTCCAGGAAGCCAGGACTTCCTTAAATGACACAGGGAAGTGCTCCCCAGGACTCCGTGCTGCTGAGGTTAAGAAGGGGCCAGGCTGGCTTCCAGGCTTTTGTCTGATGTCCCCGCAGGGCTGCTGGTTCCCTTCACTACTCAACTGAACTTGAAATCAACCCTGGGATGTGAAAGGCACTGTTCCAAAGCCAGATGGATGTGCAGCTCTGAGCTGGCTTCTGAACTGGGTCCCTCCCCTCTCTCCACTCTAATGCCTAGAGAGCAGTACCTAGGGAAAAGATGCTTCGTGCCAAGGATGCTGAAGGAAATGGAATCTGAGGAGAGCCTCAGAAGATGAAGAGCACGGGGTGTTATTTCATGTTTGTATTGTGTTGCTTTAGAGTTTATTTTGATTTGTAAATACAGGGTTTAATTAAAGGAAACCCAGGGCCACAGAGCCGGACTCCGGCCCAGATCCTGTCCTCTTCTGCATGTGGTCACTTCCTGTCACTTCCTGTTTCTCTTGACTGCTTTCATGCTTGGCCCCAAGAATCAGGCAGGGGCCTAGCCCCCAAGGAGCTTGCAGTATTGTTGCGGTGACAGATTTCCAGGTCAGGTCAGAGTCGGTTTTCAGGTAGTGACATTGAAGTTTAAGTGAGACCTGTGAAGTGCCCACCTGTGCAGCCTCTGTCTTGCTGTCCTTTCCCTTCTTCTTCTGAGTGACATCCCCAGCGGCCCTCCCGTGGTTATGATTTAATCACTGAACCCAGAGCAGTGAGGCTAATATACTCTGGTTAGGTCAGGCACAGTGGTCTGTGCCCACAGTCCTAGCTACCTGAGAGGCTGACGCTGGTCAGCTGGCCTAGACAGCACAGTGAAACCTCTCTAAGGCAGTGTGTTTCTTCTTTGTGTCAATCATCCTCAGTAAGCTCAGTTCCATTTTGCAGCACATTTTTCTGAACAACCTTGGTTACTCTGTCACTCACAACAAGTAGAATTTGTGTAAGACAACCTGAAATTCTTGTGTGGAACTGAGTCTTAGTTTGTGTTTGCTGCTGGTGCTAGGCATGCCAGAAACAAGGAAGAGGATCAGCGATGGCCAGTGGCCAGCTCATCAAGAGCAGCAGCCAGCCAGAGACGTGAGGACAGCTTGAAAGGGACTAAAGAGGGGAATGTTTCAGAGGCTCAATGACCTTGGTACTGAGAAAACTCAAGATGGAGTCTTTGGCGGCACATGCCCAGAATCACAACCTTTGGGAGGTGGAAGCAGGAGGGTCTCAGGAGGTCAAGGCCATCTCAGGCTACAGAGTGAATCTGAGGCAACATGGGCTGCCAGAAACCCTGTCTCAAAAATTAAAAACACATAGAGTCTGTAAGGAGGGGTAAAACGTAGAGCTTGATCTGGGAGTAGAGAAGTAAACTCCAGGGGGTGCTGTTGGCAAAGGGGGCGGGGCCTCAGCTCAGACTGCCCTTTCGAGGCAGCTGGGTGGTGCTCTGCCATTGCACTCTAATGAGACCCTCCTAAAATCTGTCCCTGGAGTCCATTTCAGTGTTCTTCTGCAGTCACCCAGCATCGTTTGTGACTGCTCTTTACCTGTATTCTAGATCTCACGGCCCTCGATGCTGCTCACAGCAGAGTCCGCCTGTTTGTGCATAGCAGTACCATATGGTAACCAGCAGAACCGTGCCAAGGGCCAGTGGCAGCAGAAAACAGGCCCCAGAGACATGTAACACGGGCCCTTTGTCATGGCCTTCCCCACTTTGGATTCTTGCCCCCATACCTGATATTGATTAATACTTTGCTTTTCAGAATTGGTAAATTCTCGTAGTCTCCCAAACCACACTAAACTAACTGCAAAGTTGTCTGGTTTTTTGAGATAAGTTCTCACCATGTAGCTCAAGCCCCCACTCCATACAGGGTCTCATTATATAGCCCTGGCTGTCCTAGAACTGTGTATGTAGACCAAGCTGGCCTTGATCTCACAGAGATCTACCTGCCTTCTGAGTGCTAGGATTAACTGTGTGAAAAACATTCTTGTTGCATAAATTGTGCCACTTTAGAGAGTTGTCCAGAACTTTGTAGGCCAGTCAGCACCTTCTGGAGATTCTGCCCTTCCTCCTCCTACAAAAAAGATGTCTCCAGGCTCCCCCAGCAGGACCCTCTCTGTTCCAGTGTTGGTCTGATCCTCAGGTTTTCCTGTCTTACAGTAACACCCCCTCCCAAAAAGGAATGGCTATGGCTTCTTCACAATGTCCTTCCCACATGTGGTTGAAGCAGTCTTACTACACGCTTGTCAGTGACACTGTAGATGACATGAACTCCTGACATGATTTTCCTTACAGAACTGCAGGACACGCTTTCTCTCTGGAGGTGTGTCCTTACCCTTCTGCAGAGTGAGGAACAAACCGTCAGAGAGGCAGCCGCGGAGATCGTGACAACAGCCACGTCACAAGGAAACACTTGCCAGTCAACAGGTACCTTGTTCTTGACCTTGTATCTTCCCTTACTGCTCCAGGACCAGGATTGACAAACTTGGCTGTAAGATGCCATAGAGTGAATATTTTAAGTTTTGCCTGACCATTCAGCCTCTTCCTCAGCCTTATCATTGTAAGGGGAAACCTGCCAGAACCATAGGCAAATGAGCAGTTAGATTCCAATAAAATGAACAAAAACAGGTCACTTCCCAAATTCGATCTGCCAGCCATAATCTGCAGACTCTACTTAGAACCTCCTAGAGAAAGTTGTTTTCAAATGTAGAAATTTAATATACAGCATCCTTTCTTGGTTGCATTGTCAAGTTTTAAATAAGGGCAGATCTTGATTATCTATATGGTTGCATAAGCCAGGAATCACTGAGCCGTCATTTTGTTCCTACATGAGTTTTCATATGTGTAAGTTGAATTTTGCCTTTCTGTGCCTTTGTTCCTTATTTTGTAACCACAATAGCCCAAGAGACAGGAGTCAGGCAGAAGGACAGAGGTCTGGATGGGTAGTGCTAAACTCACTCACTACCCAACCATTGCAGCCCTGGCCTGGGGTCATCTTGGTGTTAGGGAAGCAAAAAGGAACTCCTCTTGAGGGAGGACATGGGCTGCTGGCCTAAGGGATGAGAAGCAAGTTAGAATGGAGGCAAGGTCACATACTTCTGGGTGAGCTGACCATCTGGGACAGGGACTATGTTTATGGATGTAGAATACTTCGGCCTGGATTGCAGGATGTTTCTGGGCCAGTCACCCTGATGAGAAGCATGAATGCCATTCTGAGGCAGGAATCACAGCTGTGCAAAGAAGTTCCCCATATGGACAGCTGAACAGGAGAGGACAGAGCTATCCAGTATTGTAACTGTATCCGCAGGCAAAGACCACTCTCTGAAGCACTGTACTGGTCTGTACAGGGAGGGTTCCTGCAATATTCAAGCTTGTGGAGACCTCAGCTCTGCTGTGTGTGGCTTCCTTTGCATGGAGGGAAGGAGCTAGTTTTTGCACAGTCTTGCAGTTATGTCCCTCCAAGGCAGGTTCAGCCAGGACCAACCTGGCCTCTCAGTGAAGCGCCAAGAGGGAGCTCCGAGTAGTGTACAGGAGTGCTCTGCACACCAGTGCCAACCTGCAGACCACTTCCACGTAAATGATCCCTGTGGATTCATCCCTTTCCCATTGAAGCCTGCCTTTTCTTTTTATTAACATTTAGTTGTCTCTGTGTGTTTGTGCGCATGGCAGTTGTGGGTGGGGTGTACAGATGATAACTTGTAAGAGTCAGTTCTCCTTCCACTGTGGGTCCTGGGCTCGAATCCCAGGTCGTGAGGATTGGCAGCCCTCTCACCGTCTGACCCACAGTTATTCCTAGGAGGATCCTTGTGATGTATAGCCAGTACACAGCAGACTCTTGGGGGCCGGGGGGAGCATGTAATACCCATGTTCTCCAGGGACCTGCTCTGCCTAAGATGCCAACAAGAATTTCACAGTGAATTCATAGATGGTCGTTTTCTCGTATCTTTAAAATTGTAGTCTTTGCTCTCTTTTTATTTCTTTCAGTTTTCCAAGTTCATTATGATACAAATATATTATCACTTTCATTTTCCTTCTAGCTTGATTCATAAGAAAGCGAGATCACTAATTTTTATTGAACCTTTCTGCATCTTAAACTCCTGTATAAGTCTCCTTAAGAAAGCCTCCTTACCAAACTTTGTGTTGCTCATCCTGATGGATGAAAAGGATTTAGAAGCTGGGTATAGAGGTTCACGCCTGTCAACTCAGCACTGGGGAGGCGGAAGCAGGATTGCTGACAGTCCAAGGCTGCTCTGGCTTACATGGTGTGTTCCAGGTCAGCTAGGGCTACAGAATTAGATTCTGTCTAAAAGTGTGTGTGTGTGTGTGTGTTAGACAGTTTAAGATCGGAGAAAAAAGCAAGAATTGAAGAACAACCAGGTAGAGGTGAGTGGACAGACCCCACACAGGAGGGTAAGCGCCCTCCAGGGAAGTAGGCCACACAGGATCATCTGTACAATAAAGTTGATATTGGATTTCTTGGATTTAATAACTGCTCTATGCTTTTATAAGAGCATAGTGCCCTCTTAAGAGATTGGTGCTGAACTGTTAAGTAGCCAAGACATAACTCTTGGAGCTCGCTAAGGCCCTAGGGGTTCAGAAGAAAAGCCTATGTGTACAAATGTAAGAGGGCCACCGAACTTGCATCTTTCCTGGAAGGATTTTGAAATAAAATGTGTTTTAGACAATCACAATTCAGTTTTACAACTGAAAAGACTCAATACAATAAATACTGAGAGGCCATCTGATTGGTTTATCAAGAAATACGGCTTGGGGCTGGAGACATGGCTCAGCAGTTAAGAGCACCTGCTGCTCTTGTAGAGACCCCAAGTTCAACTCCCAGCATCTATGTGGTAGCTCACAACCATCTATAACTCCAGTTTCAGGGTGCCTAACTCTAGTCTGACTTCTGTAGACATGCACTTGGTGCACATACATACATGCAGACAAAACACTCATAACACATAAAACACTCCCCATGTCTGGGCTGTGGGTGCAGCTCAGGTGGTAGAGCACTTGTCTAGCATACATGAAAGCCTGGGTTTGTTGTCCAGTACCACATAAAATGGCCTTGTCATCATGAGGGGCAGGCAGGAGGATCAGAAGCCGAAGGTCATCCTCAACTCCATGTCAGGTTTGAAGCCAGCCTGGGATACATGGTGGGAAGGGAGGGCGGGGGAGAGAGACAGAAAGAAAGAGCTGGAGTTGGGCTCAGTGGTAGAGTGCTCACTTAGCATGCACAGAGCCCTGGGTTCCATCGCCACCATAAACCAGATATGGTGGTGCATGCTTGTAATCCCAGCACTTGGGAGATGGAAGCAGGAGGATCAGAAGGTCAGGGTCATTTTTGGCCAGCCTTAGTTAACCAAAATCTGAGTGGGGGAAGTGAATGAATTCAGTTCCTGTGGTGGCTTCTTTCCCTTAAATTAGATTACAATGTCTTGCCACATCCTTCTTTAAAAACTCGTTTTGAATGAATGCTTGTATCCAAAAGAGTCAGATTCAGGTAATTGAAAGATAGTAGCAACATCACATACTATGTGGTGTGTCACTGCATGGTGGCCTCATTCAGACCAAGGAGCACTCTTACATTTTGTCTCTTCTGCCTGGTTCATGACATGTAGAGACACTATACAGCTTAGTTTCCTTTTCTCTTTTCTGTTTTGGTTTGTTTGAGACATGGTCTCATGATTCCCAGGCTGGCCTTGAACTCCTGGCCTTCCTGCCTCCACCTCCCAAGTGTTTGTGAACACTGGTGTGTGCCACCATGCCTGACTCAGCTTTAACTAGTTAGCTTGTTCCCAGTCAGTTACCCCTAATGCACCTTGGATTTCGTAAAAATACATGTCATTTATTTTACTTCCCAAATCAGTACCTAACAACAAAATTAAGTGATTAACTGATATATTTAAGATATTCTTTGAGGAGTCAAAATTATTATAAAGAGCCAAGTATGGCAGCACATGCCTATAATTGTAGCATTTGTGAGACAGAGGCCAGCAGATCAGGAGTTCAAAGATAATGAGTCCAGAGCTAGCCTGGGCTACAAGAGACCAAGAAAAAACAGAACGGAGGGCCTGGGACAATGGCTCAGCAGTTAAGAGCACACACAGCTCTTACAGAAGACCTGATGAGTCAGTTCCCAGCATCCACACGGGTACCTTACATCTGACCAAACTCCAGCTCTGAGGGATCTGATGCCCACTTTTGGGTCTCCACAGGCACAGACACTCATGATTACACACACACACACACACACACACACACACACACACACACACACATTTTTAAAAAAGCAGCAGAACATGGGGCTGTGGATGCAGATCAGTTGATAGAATGCTTGCATAATATACATAGGGCCCTGGGGTTTGCTTACTAGACCATGTAAAGCAGGCATGGTGGCACACACCTCAGGGAGGTAGACTCATACAAGCTGTAGCAGGCCCTCACTGTCTCAGGCCCTCACTCTCTGCAGTTTGCCAGCCTTCTCCTGGGCCCTATTCTCCTACCTCTCAGGCCTGCCTGGGACTCACATGGTGGAGCAGAGAGCCAGCTGCGGTGGTAGAGGCCATGGACACAGTTAACTGGGAGACCCTGAAAGAACCTCCTAGGCATGGCATGATAGCATAAAAACTGTAGAATCACAGTGAGCCCTGGCAGAGCAGCAGAAGAATGAATGGAAGCATGGTATGGGAGGTAAGTGTTTAAGATTAGAACATAGGCAGGTGGCATTGTATAAAGCAAGCCCAGACAGCCCTGTAGCCCTGGGCAACAAAGGAGGGAAAATCCCACACTTGCTCAACTCCCCGCAAAGTGCTCTTCTCCCATCACCACCCTAACACACACATAGCATGTGTGCACCATTGCCACCCACAGAGAGTCAGTGAGCCAGCATGAAAGATGGACATTCCTCATGTTCCAACCCTTGAGCAATCAGGGAAGAAGGCCTGAGGATGGAGATAGTACTAGGTCACTGTGACATTTGCAGTGGCCTCATGGTGAGATAGCTCAGTCAGCAGAGCCTCGGGCCTTTGGAGACAGATGCTGAGTCACAGGCGGCTCCACCTCCAACCTTTGAAGGCTGCCCACCAGCCTCAGACCCGGGGTGGGTCGACTCTAGTTTTGTTCCCTCCTGCCGGCTCACAGGCATTTTCAGGGTTGGGCCCAGAAGGGGTCTCCAGGCATCTCCTCCCTCCTCCCTCTGCCTTCCTGTAGGTTCTTACTAATCTGCTCAGGTGCATTGTCTCTCAAGCCTTTGAGAATCAGTTATCTGTGTGTGCCATCAGTCTTTTTCAGGGAGGGACCGGGGGCTGGAGAGACGGCTCAGAGGTTAAGAGCGCATCCTGCTCCTAAAGAGAATCCGAATTCAGTTCCCAGCATCCAAGCCAGGAGGCTCACTACCACCTATAGTCCAGTTTGAGGAAGAGCCCCTGGCCTCCATGAGCACCTGCACTCATGTGTACACAATTACATACAGATACATATGGAATTTAAAAACAAATCGGAGGAGGAGGAGGAGGAGGAGGAGGACCATAAAAGCTAAGAACCACTCCATTTGAAGGTAGCATCCTGCATATGTGAAGGAAGAAACGATGAGATCAGCCATGTCCACCGTTCAGCAAGCACTCACAAAGCCCATCCTCAGTCTTACTTCCCGTACTGGTATTGGAGCCCTGCCCTCTCTCCCCTGGATGTCTTCAGGTCCATCAGCCTGCGCTTCATGCCTCCTCCTGTCCTCTTTGTCCATGGGGCTCCGGACGAGAGGGCTCACTGTGACAGAGCTGTCCATGCTGCTGCTCCCCTGCCCACTGCCTACCCTGGCCCCCTGAGCAGCACCAAAAGCCTCCTGACCCCTCTCTTGCTCTCTCTCCTCCCGCTCTAGCCACCACGGTCTTCCTGAGGCTTGTCACACCAGCCTGAGGACCTCGGCTCTGTACACGCTGCTTTTCCTGCATTGGCCTTTCCTCCTTCCTGTACCTGCCTACCCACTAATCCCATGCCTGTCTCAGCCTCAGCACCACTCCACAGAGCCTTCCCTGCCTGGCCACCCAGACTGTGGTGCCCACCCGGTCATTTGCTGACCCTTCCCTGTTATCTTCAGTCTCTGCAGGGTTTAGTGTGTGTTATTCTCACTCCCTCCAGCAGAACAGCAGTGTGTGCGTGTGTGTGTGTGTGTGTGTGTGTGTGTGTGTACACATATACAAGTGTGCCACAGCATACATGGTGGAGGTCAAAGAACCTTGCACAAGTCAGTTTTTTTCTTCTACCTGGGATCAAGCTCAAGTCATCAAGCATGGCAGCAGCTGCTTTTACCCACTAAGCAATCTTACTGGTCCTGGTTGGTTTGTTTGATTGTTTGTTTTTGTTGGTTTTTTTGTTTTGTTTTGTTTTTCAGACAAGGCCTCACCCTGTGGCCCAGGGTGCCTTGGTCTGAAATTCACTACATAACCCAGGCTGGTGTCTAATTCTTGGTAGTCCTGCTCCAGCTTCTCAAAGAAAGAAAAAGAACAGAGAGAAAAGAAGTTGCCTTGAAGTGGGAGATCCCAGTCCCAGCAGACTCTGTAAGCTCCGTTAGGCCCCCTGCTTCCTGGAAACACTAATTCACCAAGGGACTGGTCGAGCATCTACTCCGTCTGGGCTGTGGCAGATCAGACTTCCTTGTTCTCTCCCTTGTCATCCCTCCTTTCTCAAGCAGGATGGCTTTTTAAGATGTGTTTATGAGGATGGTGAGATGGCTCAGTGCTTAAGTGCACTCCCGGGCGCTCTTCCAGAGGACCAGGGTTCAGTTCCCAGCACCTACATGGTTATTGTACACTGTCTGTAACTCCATTCCAGAGGACCTGAACACCCTCTTCTGGTCTCTGAGAGTGCTACACACATGGTGCACACGCATACATGCAGGTAAAACACCCATATACGTAAGAATAAAATAAAATTTAAAATTTTAAATAAATATTTATGTATAAATAAGTAAAAATATCCTCTGCAAAAACAGCCAGTGCTTTTCAACACTAAACCCTGTGTCCAGCCCCAGGATGGAAGTTCATTTATGAGCACACACCCTGGAGAGGCCCAGCCTAGGGACTAAGGGTGTACACATCCTCCTCGGGGGACTGCAATGGCAGCTGCTCTGATTGAAGGACACTTCCTTCAAGTCCCAGTTTTCTGGGCAGATGCAACAAACCATCTCCACCTCTGAATGCTCCACACTAGCCTGTAGCACCGGAAGAACACTGATGCTTTTCCTCATTCGAAGCCAGACAAAAAGTTGTGAGTAAATTGATGTGTCCAGAGCCTGTGACCCTGGGGCCAGAGTGAGACTTGGAGCCGGGACCCTGTGTTGACTAGAGTTTTGCCCTTCCGTGCCCTCTTCTGAGAGCAGGCTACAGGTCTAGCAAGTGGAAGCCGAGAGCGCAGGGACACTAGAGATTTTCTAAACTACTGTGGGTGGCTTATTCTTGTTTCAATGTTTGGGGATGTTTCTCTTGTAGTCCAGACTGGCCTCAAGTTCTCATGTAGCCCAGGATGACCTTGAACCCCTGCTCCTCTTCCCTCTACCTCCAGAATGCTGGGATTAGGGTATGTGCCACCATATCCAAATTCCTTACCGTGTAAAGGTAGATGCTGGGAATGTGGATTGGGGGCTAGAGCCGAGACTGACAGGAGAATTCAAATGGGAGAGTGCCATTTCCACAGACGGCAGGCAGTCCTGAACCAAAGACTGTGTTGTTCCTGTCCTCCAGTCTCCTCCAAGAGGGGGGAGTCACACAGGGATGCAAGGTCATAGCTGTGACCTACAGGTGAGGGACCTAAAGGCAAGGAGAGGTAAATGACACTGTTAGTGGGATAAGAAGTCTAAAACACAGACCTTATGGGGCTCAGGGAAGCACTCTGCCTCCCAGACACCTTGATTCTCACGGAGAAAGTGACAGAAATGTAGGTGTGACCTCTGAGACCAGTGCAGACTCACTCCTAGGACAGGTGAGCTGAGAGACAGGGAAGAAAATGCTGCCTGGGTGGAAGAAGAGAATGTTCTGTGAAGCCAGCATCTCCCTCCATATAACCCCACCCTAAGGCCAGCTCTGGGCCTCCTCCATTGCCTCCAATTGCCAGGGTGTTCCTTTCTTGTCATGGGGTTCTGGTGGAGGAGACACAGGAAGGGAGGAATTGCAGTTTGCCACAGAAGGAATGGTCTCTGTCTCCTCATTCATTTCTTCAAGTCACAGACATCTGGTCAAGGTGGGCTGGAGGCTCCACCCCTTCCCCGAATCGCCTGTAGAGGACTGTCATAGTGGAGCTCCAGTGACTACATACCACATTGACCTTCCCATCTGTCGCTGTTCCCAGCGAGCCTGGGCCCCTGACGTGCGTGCACCTGTGTTCAGACAGTGCGTCACCAGCAGCTGGCTCCCATGCTGTACGGAAACAGATACAGACTACCACATCTACCTGGGAGCAGCTTGCAGGTGTCCGTGAGTACTCTGGCTGAGCCGTGTTGCTGGGGTGATAGGATTGTTTCCGTGGCCTCCCAGTGACTAAGCCCCAGAGAGAGACAACAAGCTCCTTTCGAGGAAATGAGGCCATTTTTGCATTATTTCGCCTCTCCTCATGCTGTTCCTGACAGCCAATCTCACTGACCCTGAGGTGACTGACCTCTGTAGGCGGCGATAAGCCCACAGTCTAGGACTTAAGCCATCTGGTGCTGACGCGGCTGGCAGGGTCTCACTGTCCCAGTTAGCAATGGGTCGCTGTGCCTGCTAGGCACTGCTCATGGCTCAGCCTCCTTTCCTGACTTCCCTTCTGTGTGGAAGCCTTCACTGGCCATGGTAGGACTACCCAGGACGCAGCATTTCTCTCTGTTCACGGGGCAAGCACCTTGTTCGTTTGCAGACCTAGGACCATTTACACTTCTTTTTCAGACAGTCTTTCACTAGCATGGGGCTTACCTGATGAGGCCAGGCTGGCTGGAGTGAGCCTCAGGAATCTTCTCTCCAAGCTCCCAGGGCCAGGATTACAGCTGTGTGCTGCTTTGCTCGGCTTTTTCACCTGAGTGCTGGGATCACACTGAGGGCCTCAGGTTGGCACAGCAAGCGTTTTACTGGCTGCCCCTTCTCCCAAGCCTTTCCTCTTTGAACCTAAACTGATGAGGGAATTATGGTGAAGGGGACAGGCTTTGGTCTCATCCACGCCTGATTTGGCTAGGTGACTTAAGGAGCCCAATTCCTTCTTAGTGTCTGAGCATTCCATGGAGCAGATACATGTCCTTGACCCCCTGAGTTCATTCAGCGCCAGATATCTTCTCCCAAAACTACCATACAGTTGTCCAATCCATGCTGTTGCAACATTATATAGCCTGAGGTTTGGCAAGTTCAGAGCTGAGCCCTGGAGTAGGCCCTGTATAGGCCATATTGAAGCCCTTATTCTTCAGTATCCTGCCACTGTGCAAGTAAAGAGTGCTGTCTGAGCTCTGGAAAACCTTTATCCTACCCACAAAAACCTTCAAATCCTGTTCTCAGATGGCCTGTGTGGAGTAGGCTAGCCTGGGCTGTCTTCTTCCTATGCCCCTTTTTTGACTGAGAATCCACATGACAGGAGGTCTTCAAAGCAGAGCAGAATGGAGGAAAATGGCTGCTGTTGGGATGCTTCAGAGAGGAATTTTTCCTGGGCCCATGCTGGGAGTATATGTGTGCATTCAGGCAGTGTCATTTTGTAAACCTAATGTCCCTCGGGGTTTCTGTGTTATAAGAATGATAAGTGGCGCTGGTTACTGGCACGACTACCCCAGTATCAGTATCAGAGCTTTATTAGGAGGAGGGAGAGGGGGGGACAAGAGAACCAGGCCTGGGGAAGGAGCATGTGCAGAGAGAGAGAGAAAGATGGTGGGGGGAAGAGAGAACAGAACAGAGAGGAGTGGGGTCTGAGTCATGGCTCTTTAAGGCGCAGGTGGGCTTATGGAGCTACGACACACATGCACAGATTGCGTGACCACAGCCACGCATACGTAATCAACCAGCGCACACTGATGACATAAGACTCAAGACCCCTTGTCTAGCTCCTGACTGTGCATGTGCAGTCATGCAGCTGGAGCGCAGCAGAATCCCAACATATGTAAAGAGCACAGGACAGCAGTTTGGATGTGTCTTTATGTATGGTCACTGGACAGGGTCCTAGGGGCTGTGCTTTGGCCAGCTCTCTGAGGCAGCAAGTGTCCTGTGTGTCTAAAAGGACAGGATATCTTCAGTGAGTGTACTGAGGGAGCTTGTCAAAATGAAGTTCTTAGCTGAGTGTGGTAGGTAGCACATGACCTTAATTCCAGCACTTGGGAGGCAGAGGCAGGCAGATCTCTGAATTCCAGGCCAGCTAGAGCTACATGTTGAGAGTCAAAAAGCTGACCTGGGCAGTGGCTTATCTTCTCTCTGTTCTTCCCTTCCACTATGATCTTACCTCCCTCCCCTCACTTCCAGCAGAGGTAATGACAGTACCAGATAGAACCAGTGAGCCATATGTTGAAGGGGACTCCGGTTTCAAGCTTGAAGCCACTGGTGTTTTAGTAGGCATGGATGTGATGTCTGTAACACAGACCAAGTTCATGGCAGCTTACACAGCTCTGTGGTTCACTGCCTGACAGACGACCCAGCAGGCTGCTGTGGTGGTCCTGTCATAAGGGACCCTCACTTTCTTCCCTGCTGCTGCAGCTTCTATGTGTGCTATCCCTCTTGTGGTTCAAGATGGCAGGTCCAGCCCCACTGCCATCTGCACAGTGGTGGATAGGAAGGCAGGCAGGCCACTGTAATAGTTACAGCACTGCCCCCATCAGTCTTAGCAGCCAAGACCTGCTCATGCTCTACAGGTCCCAGCCGGAGACCCAAGAAAGACTGTCAGATGAGCCAAGTGCCCGCATGCCCAGCTCAAAGCCTCTGTCTCCATGTGATGAGGAGATGGGTAGAAAGTCGATGCACACCATCACGCGCCATCTTGTTGACATGCTCTTGTCCTTACAGAGTCCTAGTACTAAAGAGAGACAGCAGCATATGCACGAGCAGCTGGGGACTCAGACGTGCGTGGTACCGAGCCCCTGGCCTTGGTTGTCGGGAGCGCCTGGCCTCTCTGCAGTGTGGTACCACTCACAGACAGCAGATTGCACCTCACTTGCATCCATGTTGTGTTTATCTTAGTAAGTCACACAGCCACGTTTATGAGAAAGGGAAATCATATAAGAATTTTGATTGAAAAATTGTCACTATCTTCATAAATGTAAATGTGGTTCCCTGTTCTACTTCTCAGGCCCCATCCACCACCCAAAATGCAAAGGCTTGGTCAGAAGACAAGCCTTGCGGTTACCTCAGCATGTAGTTAGAATCGAACGAAAGGGGAATTACGTAGGTGGTGGCACTTGGTAGAGTCTAAGGACTAGAGGTGTGGGAGGGGCACGGCAGAGTCACACTTTGGAAGGACCCAAGAGTGGGTAGAGTCCCCGTCCGTTTGGATTCCCCTTGCCTATACCCACTTCATGCGTGTGTGAGTGTTATCCTGGGCTGTGCTGCGTCAGCCTGCATAAGTATCTTGTGTTCTTAAGGCCCAGGCAGTTCCTTGAACCTCCTTGTCCACACAGCCTTTCAGACCTCAGCACTCTGTCTTCTTTGGTCACACCCACCCTCCTCAGTCCTGGTGTTTCTCCAGCAGGAGACTCATCCACTCCCCCACACCAGGAGCTTGTGAAGGACAGAGGCTTCCAGCACCAGCAGATCAGCTGGTGCACCAGCTCAGAGAGTGGCTGCCCAAGGCCGTGACTGGGCCTCTGTAGCACTCTGCTTTTGGAGATGAAGATGGCCGTGGACTTCGAGGTGGTCGGGTTTCCTGCCTGGCCTCCCTGTAGACCTAGTGCCCCTTGCGAGCCAGAATGAGCCTTGCAGGCTGAGTTGGCCAGGTTCCCCAAGCACTTCAGTCCTGTCATACCAGAGAGTAAAAGTCCCTGGTATTACAAGCCTTGCCACCAGGCCATGATGATGGAAGTCCTCTGACCTCTCCAGCCTGTGAAGTGATGGGGAGGCCTGTTGGGTAGTCCACGCTCTATTTTTATCCTTTGAAGATGAAGACGTGGTTATACAACCACACTTGAAATCATTGGCTCTGCACTCACAGGGCTCAGGAGGGGGTCATGTGCAGTGTCACATTGCACCCAGCACCCTTAGTCTGGGCCTCTGCTCCTCCCTCGCCCTTCAGGAGTTATAAGTAAGAGACTGATCCAAACAGGAATAGCTTCTGGCCAAGAATTGGATTTGACTCTGAGAAACTGGCAGGGATATTTTTCTGGTGGCTTCCCAACACACAGTGAGTTGTCAGAGCCCTCAGAAGCAGAATTGTCTTTCTGAGACAACGCCCCTCCATCTCCATCCATCCAGTCATCCCTACCCCATTTCCCTCAGAGTGTATGCAGCAGGGCTCTGCAGGGGGCACAGGCTTTCACTGACCACCCTGTGCTGTACACAGGGGTTATATGTTCACACCAGCATAAAACTCAGAATGTCCACAGGAAGTCTCCCAACGGGCTAGCCTGCCTACATTCTGTACCCACTCTGGCCTCCTGCCTTCTCTCTTCCCATCCCCTTCCTGCTCACCCTCTCAACCTAGAATAGATCTAGGAATCGCCTGACCTTTCCACCTTGGCTACAAGCAGTGCTGGCCATTTTTAACAGACCTGTCCATAAATCTTAGTTGTTTTCCATCCTTGAAAGAGCCGCTCCTATCAGCAAGTCATTACTCACATGTGAGGGGAGGGGAAAGTTCACTAGTTTCAGACTTCAAGTTCTTTTCACTCCATTTCACAACATCCATTCCCCAGAAGCCACAGATTTTTTTTTTTTAAGTACCCAGTAGGCAAGATGCCCAATGACACAGCCTGCTAGACCCAAGGCCAGCCACCTGGAGAGAAAGGGAGCTGGTCACGGGGTTCGCTTCAGATGGGGCTGGCCGTCACCATGGAAAACAGGGATGAAACTCCCACTATTTGTGTTTACAGTGCTGGACTTGATGGGGTGGGAGATTTGAGGAGAGAGGATGGTATTTCTAATGCAAGGCGTAGCTTGGGATAAATGCATGGCTGTTCTAGCTCAGTAGAGTTCCCTGCTAAGTGAGCTCGGGAAGATGAAAGGAGGGTGAATTTGGAGCAGGTAGGAAGAGGAAGGGAGCTAGGCGAGGGAGATACCAACCAAAGACTGCTCTTCAGGCCTTTTTGACAGGATCTCTCTTAGTCCTGGCTAACCTGGAACTTCTGAGGTAGACTAGACTGGTCTCGAACTCACAGAGATCCACCTGCCTCTGCCTCCTAAGTACTGGGATTAAAGGTGTGTGCCGCAGTGGCCAAGCACTCTTTGTGTCTTTTGAGGGGTGGTACACGTGTGTGCAATGTGCATATGGAGCCCAGAGGTTGACAATGGTGTCTTCCTCGACCATGCTCCACCTCAGTTTTTGAGACAAGGTCCCTCACTGAAGCTGGAGCTCCCCAATTAGCCAGGAAGCCTCTTGTCTCTGCCTCCCAGCTTTAGGGTTACAGGCAGATACCACTGCATCCAGCTTTTCACATGGGTGCCAGGGATCCAAACTCTGTTCTCACGCTTGCGTGGCAACACTGCACCAACTGAGCCATGTCCCCAGAGCCCACATGCTGGCTTTCCAACCTCAGATACCACCCTAGCACTCTAAATCAGAAGGAGGGGGACAGCTCAGTAAAGGTTCTTTTCATGCAGTACAAAGAACACGGCAAGACCCTAAAAAGATGCTCCTGGGTTCGGCGTGATAGAGGATGTCTGTAATCCAGCACTTGTCAAGTAGAGAGGAAAGGATCAGTTCAGGGTCATCTTCTGCTATGTAGGGAGTTCAGAGTCAGCCTTGGCTACATGAGACCTTGTCTCAAAAACAATGGGGTAGTGATCTTGGAAAATAAATGATCATCAGATTTGCTAAGCCTTTTAAAACATACTTTAAGAGAGAGTGAGCGTGTGTGTGTGTGTGTGTGTGTGTGTGTGTGTGTGTGT